>VYXB01005617.1:547738-657920 GCA_013397135.1 Pachyramphus minor
TGGTGCTGACCCCAGGGATGTCCCCGCCGTGTGCCGAGGACACCGGGGCTAGCAGCAGGAGGATACCAACACCTGCATGGCAAACCTGCTGTTTGCTTCCCTGCAACTCAGGCTGCTATTTGAGGGATGTTTCATCGAGTTGCAGTATCCCCAGTTATCATTCTGGGATGTCCCAAGAACGAGCTGTGCCTTCAACCAAATTTTGTCAATGCTGTTTTAGGTTCTAAGTCAGCATGAGCGTGACACACAAGCAGCCCCAGGGTTGTACCCGGGATGACCACAAGTACGACACGCTCAGCACCACAGGCAGTTTGCAGACTGCCCACGGACAGCCTGTCCCAGCATGTTTGCCGATACACCATTTGCCATGCAGGCCATGGCTGCCACGAGGGCAATCGCCAGCGCTGCCAATGTCCACTCTGGCTGGTCTCGGGGCTTCTGGCACCTGGGGGGATTTTAGGATACACTGGTGTTAGTAGTGGAGGCAGAGAGCTTGCCACGTGTGTGTAACTAAAAGGTTACTTGTAAGAAGGGCTCCGGGGCAAGTTTTTGAGTTGATAATTATGTATCAAGTTAGTCGTAGCTTTGAGGTAGGTCTTCCAGCACTTTCCCTAAACTGAGTTCCGTAAAGATAGTAAAAAGGCAAAGGATCTCAAACACAGATACAAAACAGGTTATAAAACAGAACAATTAACTCTTTAATTGTCTTAGAGGAAGAAAGTAGAGGAATTATCAGGATTCCTAAATGCATCTTCACAGTAGAGAAATTATAAGGATTCATAAATGCATCTGCACTTGCCCCCTATAAATGTTGACAGGATGGCTCTTTTTATGTTTTCAGTCCAATGACTTAACTACTTTCTGTGTTTCAGCAAACTGTGCAGTCTCCCGTGTGTCCCTGTGAGCCCCAGCAACATATCTATCTCCTCAGCAGTCTCCCGGTCTCAGCTTCCTGTAAAAACCCTCCCACTTGCTGGATTCTCTTTCTTTTCTACCTGCCCCACATTCATGTGCCTGCTGCACGTGCTCAGCTGTTCCATGAGACAGCACAACCTTTCTCTTCTTGCTGCATCTCCCTGACCTAGAAAATAGCAATTAGATCAAAATAGGCTTGGAGCCTTCCTCCAACCACACCTTTTCAAATAAACACAAAAAACAGATTATGTAGTGTCTATCTGCAAACTAGATAAGTAAATACTGTCACCTTGTCATAAATGAATCGATAGCAGCAGTCCATTTATAAACAATAGAAAACAATCTCCAATTATTTTAATGATACCACTAAGAAGAGAAAAACTACAAAAAGAAAATAGCATTACAATTGTCTTAGAATACAAATACAACATTCTGTGTATGTTCAGAAGTCAAGATATTTGGATGTGAAGCTGAAAGTCAGTCCTATTGAGCTTTATTTTTGTGAAAACAGGCTTCAATGGGACCTTTTTTTTCCATATTAAGACTGTTAAGAAAGTTACTGCAATTCTCACGTTTTACTGCCACATGGTCTTGAGCCAGTTGCCAGGAAAAAACACAATGCCTATGTTTCAAGTAGACTGGTGGTGAAATTCAGAGAGGTGAATGACCCCAGATGATGACCCCAGAAAGCTTTGTTCAACTGCTCCCTAAATGTGACAGTACATGAGCTCTTCTAGCACCTAGAATCATAGAATCATGGAATAGTTTTGTTTGGAAGGAACTTTAAAGGTCATCTAGTCCAACCTTCCTGCAATGAGTAGAGATATCTTCAACCAGGACAGTTTACTCAGAGCCCCATCCAACCTGGTCTTGAATATTTCCAGAGATGGGGCAACTACCACCTCTCTGGGCAACCTGTTCAAGTGTTTCACCACTCTCACTGTAAATAGGTCCCTTCCTTTATCTAGTCTGAATCTGCCTCATTTCCCATCCTTTGAGAGCTCCATGTGCCTCAAGTCCTGAGCATGCCTTCAGCACTGCCGTTGTCCTGCCAAGACTGGAAGGTCCTTGCCTTGTTTACATGAGAATCTGAGTTTGTCCTGACAGGTCTCTGACCATGTCCNCGAGCTCCGAGGGGCCCTGCAGCCTCTGCGTTCGCTGGAGACAGTGACCGTGTCGCCAGCTGGAGGCTCGTGGTGCTGACCCCAGGGATGTCCCCGCCGTGTGCCGAGGACACCGGGGCTAGCAGCAGGAGGATACCAACACCTGCATGGCAAACCTGCTGTTTGCTTCCCTGCAACTCAGGCTGCTATTTGAGGGATGTTTCATCGAGTTGCAGTATCCCCAGTTATCATTCTGGGATGTCCCAAGAACGAGCTGTGCCTTCAACCAAATTTTGTCAATGCTGTTTTAGGTTCTAAGTCAGCATGAGCGTGACACACAAGCAGCCCCAGGGTTGTACCCGGGATGACCACAAGTACGACACGCTCAGCACCACAGGCAGTTTGCAGACTGCCCACGGACAGCCTGTCCCAGCATGTTTGCCCATACACCATTTGCCATGCAGGCCATGGCTGCCACGAGGGCAATCGCCAGCGCTGCCAATGTCCACTCTGGCTGGTCTCGGGGCTTCTGGCACCTGGGGGGATTTTAGGATAGACTGGTGTTAGTAGTGGAGGCAGAGAGCTTGCCACGTGTGTGTAACTAAAAGGTTACTTGTAAGAAGGGCTCCGGGGCAAGTTTTTGAGTTGATAATTATGTATCAAGTTAGTCGTAGCTTTGAGGTAGGTCTTCCAGCACTTTCCCTAAACTGAGTTCCGTAAAGATAGTAAAAAGGCAAAGGATCTCAAACACAGATACAAAACAGGTTATAAAACAGAACAATTAACTCTTTAATTGTCTTAGAGGAAGAAAGTAGAGGAATTATCAGGATTCCTAAATGCATCTTCACAGTAGAGAAATTATAAGGATTCATAAATGCATCTGCACTTGCCCCCTATAAATGTTGACAGGATGGCTCTTTTTATGTTTTCAGTCCAATGACTTAACTACTTTCTGTGTTTCAGCAAACTGTGCAGTCTCCCGTGTGTCCCTGTGAGCCCCAGCAACACATCTATCTCCTCAGCAGTCTCCCGGTCTCAGCTTCCTGTAAAAACCCTCCCACTTGCTGGATTCTCTTTCTTTTCTACCTGCCCCACATTCATGTGCCTGCTGCACGTGCTCAGCTGTTCCATGAGACAGCACAACCTTTCTCTTCTTGCTGCATCTCCCTGACCTAGAAAATAGCAATTAGATCAAAATAGGCTTGGAGCCTTCCTCCAACCACACCTTTTCAAATAAACACAAAAAACAGATTATGTAGTGTCTATCTGCAAACTAGATAAGTAAATACTGTCACCTTGTCATAAATGAATCGATAGCAGCAGTCCATTTATAAACAATAGAAAACAATCTCCAATTATTTTAATGATACCACTAAGAAGAGAAAAACTACAAAAAGAAAATAGCATTACAATTGTCTTAGAATACAAATACAACATTCTGTGTATGTTCAGAAGTCAAGATATTTGGATGTGAAGCTGAAAGTCAGTCCTATTGAGCTTTATTTTTGTGAAAACAGGCTTCAATGGGACCTTTTTTTTCCATATTAAGACTGTTAAGAAAGTTACTGCAATTCTCACGTTTTACTGCCACATGGTCTTGAGCCAGTTGCCAGGAAAAAACACAATGCCTATGTTTCAAGTAGACTGGTGGTGAAATTCAGAGAGGTGAATGACCCCAGATGATGACCCCAGAAAGCTTTGTTCAACTGCTCCCTAAATGTGACAGTACATGAGCTCTTCTAGCACCTAGAATCATAGAATCATGGAATAGTTTTGTTTGGAAGGAACTTTAAAGGTCATCTAGTCCAACCTTCCTGCAATGAGTAGAGATATCTTCAACCAGGACAGTTTACTCAGAGCCCCATCCAACCTGGTCTTGAATATTTCCAGAGATGGGGCAACTACCACCTCTCTGGGCAACCTGTTCAAGTGTTTCACCACTCTCACTGTAAATAGGTCCCTTCCTTTATCTAGTCTGAATCTGCCTCATTTCCCATCCTTTGAGAGCTCCATGTGCCTCAAGTCCTGAGCATGCCTTCAGCTCTGCTGTTGTCCTGCCAAGACTGGAAGGTCCTTACCTTGTTTACATGAGAATCTGAGTTTGTCCTGACAGGTCTCTGACCATGTCCAATGTGCACATACAGGTCCAAGTTCCCTATCTTCATAGAAAAGACAATGAAGGCTAAGGTCACACTTCAGATGGCATGCAATATGACTGTAGTGGATAATAGTACTCTCCTTGGCCACATAAGCAACTTGTTTTCAAAGTCCCCTGTTGACTGAGGTTAGATTCAAGCCCATGTGTCATACTCCTTTCAGTATGTTTTAACCACAAAGCCATAGACTGCTCTGGGGAGTAGAGGAGGAACATTTTTCATTCTTTCTAGTGAAGACTTGTCATTGTGCAGAGGAGAATCCAAGATCAGCTGGGCTGGAGAGAAACATGACTCTTGTATGATAAAATGCAATGGGATGGGGGTAAAGTTGTGAGTCAGTTTTGATTACAAAACACAGAAGTTTTTCTTGGAGAAGTTAGGACATTTTGTCTCCCCAACCAATGGGTTTTTATGTGTTTTACATGTAACACTCCCAAACAGAGCACACTGATTTCAGGCTCCCTTCTACATTGAGAAACAACCTAGAGTTAACTCCTTCTTGTTCCCTCTTCTGATACAGGGCATCTTGGGTTTGTTTTTACGTACTCGGATGGGTTTTGCAGGAAGAGCTGTAGCTTGTTTCCGAAAGAAGTCACAAACAAGTAGCTGGACACAGTCCTTTAGATGAAAAATTAGGCTTTGGTTGTTTTCATGTAGAAGAGAGAATGAGGGTTGATTCACTACTTGGTGCTTTAACTATTAGGGTATTGTATAACAAGGCAACTATATCTCAATAGGCACATAAGATCGTTGCTGAGCTTATTAACAATTACCCAGGAGAGACTGACAGATAGACTTGATAAAGGACTGATAAAGGATTAACATTTGCCTATTCACTAGTGTAATGCAGAGCTCAGTGTGTCAGCTATTTTGGATCTTATTCATTATTCTATTACTACCTTCTTTACTCTTTCTGTGATTTCTCAAACAATGTTCTGGATTTTGCATGGGCAGACAGATGCATTGCAGTATGTACCTTAAAGACAAGAAAATATCTTCTTGGATCTAGAAAGATTCCAGTGCATCTGGGGAGGTCTGGATCTGGAAAAATCAGATCTGGAAAGATCTGGACGCACTATTTACCTTAGCGAAAGGCTGAGATAAAGCAAAGACTGACCCAAGGCCCTCAAGACCTCTGATACTATCCAAATTATTGAGCTGTTTTCCTCAGTATGTCTTCTCTCTGCCTCACAACATAGAAACTATCTTCCGGGTAGCTTTTTTGGGTTATATTGTATGTTCAGAACCATGGATATTTTGCTAACTTAGCACAAAACCAAGTATGTCTTCCTACAAATATAGCGTATAGTAGAAATAAACAAGTGGCCTCATTCCTGGTAGGAAAGAGCTGAATGTTAAAAAGAAATGAGTACAAGGTTTTCCTGAGCAGATCTCATTTATTAAAACTCTTTATTGACTCCTGTCCTTCAGGGAAGTCTAAAGGAAAGGCATGAAGCAGTATTCCCTTTCTTAGGTCAAGGATTTGGTGTGGGGCTTTTGTTCTTTCTGTGGGTTTTTGGTTTGTTTTTAACAAAGGATGTCTGGCTGATGTGAATTAGCACATCAGTTTTAGTGACTCTTAGCCAAGAATTTGTGCTCGCACAGTAGGCCTAACCCTGAGAATTTCTCTAATAAAATGAAGTATGACTCAGTCTAAATGAATCATTCACAATTCTTCTTTCTCTGTTTGAAGGATATTCACTGCAGATCATGATTTCCTCAAATATATTTGCTAGTTTTCTTGTTATTTTATAACATTGTCTGATGATTGTCAGTATTTTCTTTCTTTGCTGATTTTTTTTTTTTTCAAGTCACACATATTTGTATTTTAAAGCCTGTTGTTTATCTGTGATTGCTGAGAAGGTCAGCCAAACATGATCTTATTCCCTGTTTTTAGAACAAGATTTTCAAGTACTTTTATGTGCATGTCTAAAATTCATTGTCTATCAGGTTTTTTCCAGTGAAAAACTAAACTGGTCATTTAAATAGTTCAAGGAAAAGTGAATGTAAAAGCAGCACGTAGAAGTATGAATAATTCATTTAAAAATCTGTACAAATGGTAGCATATTTTCATGGCTTTCCCATCTCAAAATGCAACACTATCTCCCAGCGTGTGTATCACGTCTACCAGGAGAGTAGAATTCACAAAGTTGGAAGGAGACAGCTATGATTCAGTCTTATGGCTGATAATGGCATTTACACAGGCATTGCTGTTAAAACGGAACAGCTGAAAATGCTTTACCAGGGCTATGTTTTAGGGATGCCTCTGGAATAACTCAAGAAACATTGCTGCTAATGATGAGTAGGGGGTTAGTTCTTCTATTGGTGTAAATTAGCATAGGTGGTAGATTTGTGCTGATTTACATTGGTAAATCCCAGAAAATAGAGGGGATACAGGACAAACGAAAGATGCTATATTTATTTCATAAGGGAAAAATACTTCATAACTCAGGCACACCATTGGCATGAATAAGTTATGAAAAATCTTCACAGCCAAAAGAGCATAATCATCCTTCATGTATAACAGATTTGTTTATTCTGTAAAGATTCATTTCAGTTGATTAATTATCAGTATCTGCTGATGGTGGAAGTAACAAGCCAGCTCTGATGAGAGAATCATTTTAGGACATGCTCAGAATATTTTATCACCTAGTACAAGTTGTGTATGCTTAGAATATTTATCATACTGTGTACTAATAGTATCACATTTTATAAGCTAAGTACTGAATGTAAATTATATTATAGATATAGGAGTTATCTATATTTTTCTTGGGTTTTATTAATAAGAAGGACATAAAAAAATAAATTAAAACACAGTAACACTTGTGTTTGCATGTCAAGTGCTGAACTGTGCTGCTGCATTAAATCATTGTTATTCTGAACCAGTAAAAATTTGCATAAGTGCAAATGCTGGCTCCTAACAATAACATCAGAATTGTTTCACCTTACACCAAATTGAACCTGTACCAGTCACATTGCATGCTCACTGGCCATTATTCACGGATGGAAGCTAAGATGGAGGTTTATCAAAGCTTAAATTACTTTTTTTGATTTTTATTTATTAACTAAACAAAATTGTAACTCCAAATTAAAATGCCAAAAGAGAGATTAGATCATCTCAAAACTGAAGCATTTATGAGGAGGAAACAAATTATAATAACTCAGTCAATCGCTGCAAAACAAAAAGCAGAAGTAGATCAGATTTTTAACACAGTATATTAATTTGCTATTTATAAAGTTAAACTTAGTCACCAAAATACCTAGAATGAAAAGGATTCTCCCTAACAAGATAAACTGAAATCTGTTACTAAATCCATTGAATAAACACACTACTTTTATCGGACTTTGCTCACAGAAGAGACTAGGCATCATTTAACATTTCTAGGTCTATAAACTGTATGTATGAGTGTCTACAAACACTGAACATACATTGTGTGCAAGAGGATTTTCACTAGCCAAGACTTTGCAGAAAGTAATAGAACCTCTGCAGAGTTTTATAAAAAGCACCATTTCTTTTAGTTTCACCAAACCTACGGGTTTGAAAATATAAACATTTGGTCATCTTGAAACTCAGTGTTTTCTTTCATTCTCCAGCCAAAACCCATCATTTTTTGTTTTCCATGGAGATACAACTTCTGTTAATTATTAATACACTTTTCCAAAATACCCACTATGAGCTAGACTTTTTCCATAGCTGTAGAAAGATGGTCTTGCTCAAAGTCCATTAAAGCCAACTGGAGCTTTTCCAGTAGTTTCAGTGCTTTGCTTAAAGTCAAAGACTATCACCCACCTCGGTATTTACAGCTCTATGTTATCAGCATATGCCAGCTTTTGGTATTTGTTTTGTTAAAATGAGACGGATTAAGGCAAAAGTTCAAAAGGTTTTTAATGACTTACAAGATTGGAAGCATTGATAGCGAGTGTGTTTACCTTGGGGAAGACGTAACTTCTAATTATTTGGAGTACTTGTTTTTAATTTCATTACCAAGAAATACAGGTCAAATTGCTTTTGTATGCATCTGGTCAAAAGTCAGCAGGTATCTGGTTTCAACTAGGCCAGAGGTATTACATTCATCCACATTTTGCAAAAAACAACAGCACAATAAAGAGTAAAGACTTCTTATTTCTTCCACTGAAGAACACACTACACTACAAGTTCATATCCTGATAGACTCCAAAGAACCCCTATCTAAAGAGGGACTAGGAAAGCCTAACTAAAGGGAAAGACATCAGTCCAGCTATTGACCTCTTTAAACTCCAGAAGAATCCACAGGAAATCACTTTCTAGGTTGCTCTGTTCACACAGCTGGTTGCTTGGTAAATTGCTTCTCTCCTATGTCCTCTTTTAATTTTGTTTGTTGTTGTTTTCAGTTTGGTTGAAACCAGCCTTAGTGAGGTGGGCAGAAACCATCTGGATCTACTGTTTCATGATTCAGAACTAGGTATGATATATCTCATGAGTTGTATGGTTGGTGGTGACTCCGTAAAAGTGCATTGTGCAGCTTTTGTTTGGCATCTCAGAGCTTTTCCAGCCCAATGTCCACACTCTACATATCAAAAGGAGATTTTCGGGGCTTTCCACTAAGTTCCTGAAAGTTGATCCGAGATAGATGTTCTGATTGATTAGTCCACTATTTCTGAAGTTAGCAAGATTTAAACAATAGATAAAGAAAATCCCCTGCTATGCTCACTGAAATCAGTAGGAAAATTCCAATCTGGAAATGTGATTTATCCTTTATTATATTTAGGGTGGATAGAAATGTATAAGGCAGAAAAGAATCCAGCTCTTCTCTCCTTTTCCACTGCTTCTACTACAGTAATAGAGCTAATCAAATGTGAGTCAGCAAAGTGTCCTTTTCCAGGGAGAGAAAGGAAAACTTGCGAAAGGGAAAAAAATGTTCTTCTGTGCTGTGGTGAGAAGAATCACTTTGTCATGTACTGCTTTCTTGTTTTTATTAACACAGAGTGACTTAAAGTGCTCATCACTGAAATGTTCATTGCCTGGTGAGGAAATCCTTTACCTTAGCCTACTGTAGGAGCATCAGAGAAATAGTTATAAAATGCACTAAAGGCCTGTGTAGTTTCCTCTTCTTCTGGAATATCCCTGTCAGTGCAGAGCATATACCATGACTGTGAGGCTCATTACTAAATTCAGCCAGATAACTCACATAAGTAGGGTGTATTTACTGAGAGAATATGTGCAACTTTTGCTCCCAAGATTTGAAAGCAATATCCTTCTTGAATCCTCAGCCACAAATCAGGTGCTAAGGTGATCATCAGCACTGAACACCTACAGGTTGGTTTGTTCTTCCATAAGGGACTGGCACTTTCTTTCCATGTGGATCCACTCACTTTCATTTTACCTTTTTGATACTGGGTTTGATGAGGTCCACATAGATTTTGAATCTGAAAACATTTGGAATTTAGTATTATGGATTGTTGGGGGAATTGAATCTCTAAGAGACTCCTAAAGGTACCTACTAATATTGTTATATTGCTCAGAATTCCATATAGAATAGCACTTAGCAGCTGGAACTCTCATAGTGAAGGAGACACATCTGTCAGGCTTCTTGACTCTGGGCAGTTGCAAAATACAATGCTTATCTTCCACTCTGTCAGTTTTGAGTTGGTTCCCAAATATGTTCCTAGGTATATAGTCAAGATTCTGGTCTTGGTATATTTTGCCTTAAAACTAAGCAAACTAACAGCCTTCTCGCTATTCCCTTGTTGTATTTGGCATCAAGCAGGAGATCCATATTATTCAAAGGTTGGTCATGAGCGGGAATGACTTTCAGCTCCAGAACATGCTTTCCTTGTTATTGTGAAAGGCCCGAGTTTTCTGACCTGCAATGCCTTTTGCAAGCCTGTTGTTCAGGACTTTTTGGACGAGAACTGAGATGAGTTCTGATCAATTTTTGTGGGATTGTCTACCTAAATTTGCACTGGCACATTTTAAGTGAAGCTTAACAAATCGTATCTTTTGAGAGTCTTTTTAGTTTGAGTCAGAGCTTTATCTCTGGAGGAAAGAAATCAATCCATGAGTGATTATGTAGAAACAAGCTGAGCCCAAGCATCTACAATCCCACTTTCTATTTCAGGGAAAAAGTTTAGATACCAAAGTATCATAATAGCTGGGCTTTCAGATTCCCTTCAGGCATATCGTCTATATTCTTGTTGCCAAAATCAAAGATTTTGCCACGGAGTTTGAAATGCTTATGTAAATCATTAACATAAACCATTTATTCTGACCTCAGCTATGTGGTCTAAAGTTGATATATGGAATCTGTTAATCATTACTTGTCAGCTAGTTGCTGCATATCAGAAGACGATTCCAAAAGCTCCTGCCAGCATTTCAGAGATCAGTATCTCTGGCTGTTTTTGCATAACTAACCTGCCTCCAGCTTCTGTTAAAGGTCCTGAAATGCCTAGTCAGGTGTTTCTCATAACCTGTGACACCTAAAGAGATAACTTCACTGTCCATGAAAGGATGGTGAAACAGTTGGGAATGAGATCCCAAAGCTGTGTTTCTTCTTGAATAGAGTCAGGAACTACTGCAGCCCCAGAGAAGCCTCCCTGTATGGTTCTGCAGGTCCCAGGTCCAGGAACTGACATTGCCTCACAATACGTGATCCAGCAGGGACTTTGGACACTGAACAAATTTTCACACAGTGTGACTCACAGTGGCACATGACAGCCAGGGAAAACTTCAGAAATACCTGCTGAAATGGTGGTGGTCTTCAGTTGCTTGGTGGTGGATGATTTTAATTATTCCTAACTCATTTTCCTCTGGTGCAGAAAATATCTAGGTCTTTTCACAACAGCTACTCCTTAAGAAATTCCTTATCCGGCCAATTGCCTTTCTCTTCGTGGTCCCTCTTTCATTCTTTCTGTCAGCGAACAGCCTTGCCCTCTCTGACTCATTTCTAATTTGGGTGCTTGTAACTTCATCCTTCTTCAGTTCGTCTGGTTTCCTTTCCTAGTCCAGTACTTGAAGTCCTTTACCAACACATTTAAAATTCTTCAATAACTCCTATTCCTTAGTCTCAGTTTTCTTACCTCAAATTCTGCTTCTTTTTCCCTGCACATCAGTTCTGACTTGTTTCTCTTGCACCTTGACTGAGCCATTTTATCCTCTTTTGTGCACTGAAAGCAGAAAAGAATTTCCCTAATTGTAGTTTGGGTCTAAAGTGCTGCATTAGCCAACAACAGCAAAGAGTAGCCATTCTGTGGAAATGCTGAGAGCCAACATCCTTCAGCTGCTGGCTCAACGCAGAACAAATATTTGAAGAATTTAGGTACCAACCCTGAGCAAACCATTACTGCAAATTTGTGGACTTAAAATTTTCCAAAGTTTTCATCTTGTCCAAATTAGGTCATTTTACTGGCATGAGGTAACAAAAAAGCACATCCCTAATACAAGCATTAGCTGTCTACTAGTTTTCATCCATCTGTTCCAGAGTACTGGATGCCACATCTAAATTTCTGAAAAAACCTATCGTTGGAAAGATGTCCTTTTCACTTTGTTCTTCAGAACGACTGCATCAGTTCTGTTCAAACTTTCAAAAAAACATTACTCTGAGTCAGTCAGCTACTTATGGCCCGAAGTGATGGGTTAATCTGCAGGAAATTGAAAATAAGATTTTATAATAGAAAATGCTGAAATAAACTTTATATTTTATCTCTGATTCTATGATGAATAAGTTATTTGTGTAACCCCATTTTTTCTTTATTGCATTCTTTTCTTTTTTGAGACATAGAATTTAAGTAGGTACAATTAGAAACAGTAGAACGGCAGAAAAATATGTGTGATTGCTTGTTGTATTGAAGTGCTAGATGAAAGATTCCACTTGCTTTGAAGAAAAGGACAAGTGAGAAAAAATAGCTCAGATTACATGCAGTATTTTTTGTCAGAATTAAAATGCTTTGTATGTTCTGTCTTCTAGAAGGGTAAATGACTGCACAGAATGGACTCTATAGACAATTTTGACATCCCTTGAAACAATCATTGATCACACACTGTAAAGCCTCAAACAGAGGCATGTTGGTCCTTAAGTATGATAAAAATTACAACAGATTAAGAATATTTATTTTGGCAAGACAGAACTAAAGTTTTTGGAGGAAAATGTTTTTGACACAGTTGTAGAAATAGTCTTGTAACAGTAGAAAGCATTCCAACTAGAAATGGAGTTTCTACAGTTCACTCATTTTTTTGTTGCTTTTTACTTCAGCTGTTATCCAATTTTATTTCTGTAACTATTCTTTAGTTTAGAACTAATTGTAAGTGTAGGATGAAAATGGGTTACAATTTATATTTGCAAATACAGAAAGAATATCAATTCTACACTACTGGAGAAAATAAAAACATTTACTAGAATACAACTTTTGAAGTAAAAGTTGGGATCCCAGCTTTAAAAACAAAAGCTTAAAGATTACAGATGCTGTTGCAACACTGATGGTTTAGCAGCGTTCTGTAGAGATACAGTCTTCCTTAATAGTTTTCTTAGGGATTTCATCCTTACAATGAGCAGTAGCCTAACGCATAACTTGTTTCATGAAGGGGTGAGGTGCATGCCTGAGTTTGGAAGTTAGTGTTAATAAAGATCACAGATCCCACCTTTAGGTTTGCACAGTTCTTTTGCTGAATAGGTAAAAAATAATAAATTGCATTGACAAGATGCACACTCATTTTTGTCAGAAAGTGAAGTCTTGAAGTGCTGCAGTGTATTCTTAAGTTCTCTGGAGTCAAAGTCACATATATATGTGACTGGCTAAAGGCTACTGCTGTTGAAGAACAAAGTTAGCCAAGAAGAAACCGAAGGCTGAACTGAAAGGTTTAATTTGTTAATTTTAGATTAATTCATTATAAATTGTTTATGTTCACTACTCCTCGAAAAACAAAACAAAGCAATGCCCTAATTTTATTCTAAGGGTGTCATTAGCTGTAAATCGTACTTCTGATTAAAGCAAAGTAAACACAAAAAATAATCTTCCATTGCAGAGATGTATTGATAGCTCTGAGAAATTCAGTTTATCTTCAGTGTACCTTGTTTTATAAAGGATCATTTTCAAGCTGAAGGACATTCCTGAAAACTTGTCATTTTCCTCTGGATGTTTCTCTGCAGTTGTTTCTGCACTGTTGTGACATTTTTAAGCTGCAGATCTCCAGTGTTGTTTTCCAAGGGAAGCTATTTCCATGGCCTGAGTGAGTGAACTGTGCAAAACAGGCCACAGAGCAGGAAAAGGAGAGCAAGCGTCCGAAGGAAAACAACCACAGCTATGAGCAACAATTGCAATGAATGAACTGGAGGAGTCTGAGGTTTTGTGACTCTCTCAAACTAGCCTTTAGAAAGCAAAAGTAGACTCGGGTCACAAACATGTTTACTCGTTGGGACAGTTTTGTGATGAGTATTTTCCTTAAGGTCCCAGGAAGGCATTTTCTGCTCAGGGGTTTATGACAGCATAAGAAATGGCTTAGAATTCAGATTTCAACATAGGATACCCACAGCAAGACTTTGTTAAAGAAGCTAATCACACTCTCCAGAGCAGATCTAATGGCCTTGATTCATGTGAGTTAAATCCTTCTGAAGTCAACAAGATTATTTGCTGGAGTGGAGAAGACGCTAAAGAAAAATGAGCCATTGATCCAAACCCCGTATACAGTCTATAACTTTAGGTAAAGCTGATATTTGCCCACATTGTATGTTCTGGCATTTATAGCGGTTGACCACTGGCTATAGAATGCAGTCACAGGGGTGTCCTTTTCTTCGCTAATGTCTGTAGTTCTTCCCTCATGTCATACCATAGCCATAACTGATTCAGGAAGCACTTTACGGAAGTTGTCTGTTTAATCGAATAACCATGAACTCTAGCATCTCTGATTATTTGATGTGAGCTTTCCTTAGATGAATCCACGTTCATATTTAGGATCATGTCTGCTTGTCTAAAAACTGTCTTCTGTAAATCCTCGAATGTGAACATAGCAAGGAGTAATTAAGCCAATTTCATCCCAAGGAAAAGGCCATCCTGTTCAGATTCTTAGCAGTTTCTCTAGTCCAGCTAGAATGGATTCAAGTGATACAAATTTAACAATTTCCTTGGGAACTGGTAATAAATGCTGAAATTATGAGAATTTTAATAATGTTGCACCTAAATTTTCTTTTGTTTATGTTTGCATGTCTTTTGCCTATTTCCAGCTCTGGCTAGCTGAAACTGGGCATACATAGGGATTCCTTTTTGAGTTAGAACTACAAGGGGGAAGAGGATATGTTCATGGAGGGAATAGTGAGGAAATCCCTTCAATTTATGTACTTGACTCCTTAGGGTTTACAGGAAAAAAGTGGTGATGGTAAGCAGGAAAATGTATTTAAATGCTGGTTTGGTACTTCCTCTGTCTCCATAGAGGCTCACGCACTTTGTGAGATTAATAGGAAAGAGGAAAAGTGTTGTGAAAGGTACCTGCTCCTTTTAGCCCATTCTGTTTCATGTGGAGTCCTTAGACTGCTTTCAGCATCCTACTATATACATCAAAGTCACCTGAGAGAAAACAGAAAGCAGGAGCAAAAAACATGCTAGGTTATTAAGGTTGAAAGAAACTAATAGTCCTTATAATGTAATGGAATTATAGCAGTAAACAATTATGGTATTTCTGACAGAGTTACATTTGTGGATATCTGACTCTGAATATCACATTTTATTTCCATCATGTTAATCTCAAAACATTGATCAAGCAAAAGCAAGCAAAAGTCAAGGGGTAGAGGGCAGAAAAAAGAAGAGTCTGAGAGGACACTGAAAGCATCTGAAGGTACTTGCTTCACGAAGAAGATAGTTTTTATGTTGTAAGAAAAGGATTGCTCCAGGAAAAAAAAAAAGATCTTAGTAGTCTCTGCTCTCTCAAAAATTCAAAAGCAGACTGACTTTCAAAGAAATTGAAAGGCAATAAATCTAAAACTACAAAAAGGCATTCCATGTGCAGTGGAACCTGCACATAACTACATTTTTGAACACTCGTCTACACAATGCCACTACATTAAGGTACTCAAGACCAAGCAGATTATTATTTTTTGTTATGAATACTAAGAATCCCATCCTGTCACATTTACTAGAATAAAACTGTCTTGAGTCCACAAATTGTGTTTGAATTTTAGAAAATGCTACTGGAGCCAAGAGAAGATAACTTCTCTCCACTGATCTTTTCTTTCTGAGTTTTTGTTTGTTTGTTTGTTTGGGTTTTTCTTGTGTGTGTTTTTAGTTGTTTTTTTTTTGCTATATTGTCTGATTGTATTCTATGGGTAATTTTTATTACGCGTTGAAAGAATGACTACTTTTGAGTAATAAGAATGCTATATTGTCTGAGATGGAACTCTCCTTGTACATAAATCCTGAAATAAGAAGCTCTCCTTTTATACTACTTCATCCTTTTCGCCTTCTTTTGGATACTTTGTTCATCAGATAGTTACCTCTTTAAGATTTGAATTTGATTACAAGCATTACTTCAAAAGAACCTTTAACTTTCTGTTCTCTTTTGTTCCACTTTCTCCTAAAGATCATGGATTTTCTAGCATTTGAGTACTCCAGTCGAGATATTCAGCTGTTCCCTATTACTGGTTTATTTTGTTACCATTTATTCATTTATATTAGTAGCAATGACTCCAGTGGAGTTTGAATCTTTGCTGTATTAGATGTGATATAATGAACAAGTAGGATTTTAAAGAGTATTATTTTTTCTACAGAATGCAAAATAATAAGTTTAATTTGTAATTCATAAATTTTGCCTTCACAAAAATATATTAGAGGTCTGCTTGTTGTTTTCTTTGTCTTTGAAAAGGACTCTAAAGCAACTTCTGTGGAGTGCCTGGCCCTTTGGTCATAGTTTTTATTCAATCCATGTTGGATTTGATCCATGGTTACGAGACAGGGATGTTGTACTGCTAGTCTCAGCATTGGAAAATATGATTGTGTTTCTTCTGATGTCAGAGCTAGCTTGTTTGGAACAAGCAGGGGTCTCTCTGCTTGTTACTATATTACACTGTGTAAGAATAAGCTAAAGAGTATAAGGTATAAAAGAGACTTTATTCCATACAATTATCAACAGGTAATGGTTGTGCTCAGCAATGAGAAACTGTAGTGATATGGCCTTTTTAAGCACACTTTGGCCCTGCTATCATCACGTCACACGAGACGCCTGTAGCCATGTAGCTCTGCAGCCCCAGTTTGGCTCATTGCCTCCCTGGCCTCAAGAAGCCTCAGCTTCTGCTTTTTGCTATTTACAAGGTGTGCTTCATTTTCAAAGGTGCTCAGCTCTATGAAAGGTCGGATTGGTTTCACAGCCCAGTTCAATCAGCCTTTCACACATAAAATGTTGAAGGCAATAGGAAAATGGTCTCCAGTGTGGCCAGAAGAATCCACATATGTAGTCCACTGAGGTCTGCAGAGGTCATTCAGGTCATGTCTCAATATAGGAGTGACAGAGCTTTTTATAAACTTCAAAAGAAAGAAGATTTCCACAAAAGCCCAGAAGCCACTTTCACTGTAAAGTAACAAAAAGTGTATTTTATGGCTGACATCTTGATGGGCTTATTATTTTGGACACAAGGATGAAAATGATGCAGTTCTTCCATTTTCCCTTTTTCTAGACTTAAATTGGTTACAGTGTGGTAATCAGATCAGAGCCTTTTCTATGTAAAGTGGTGAACATTCAAAGACCTACCACATGAAGTCCCAGTCGTGCAATCAGGCACAAGGGGAGAGCTTCCCATGCGTCCAGAGACCCACTTCAGCCAACAGAAACATTAAAGACCACTTTTAAAGTTGCAGGCTCAGAAACTGAGACAGATTTACTTTGATTCTTTCCTCCAATCAAAATGCAAATATATTTTATATTTTTTATTAATGTCTTTAATTGTTAATGTTGTTCATTATCTAAAATGTGCAAAAGCTCCTAAGGTGCAACATAAGAGAAGCGATAGGAAAACGCATTTTAATTCCTAATATAGACAGTTATAATTATGTGATTCTATGATATTTTTTTTTCCTTCCCTGATGTTTTCCAGAATGTGCTATAAAAATAAAAACTTACCACTGTCTCCTGGCATGCGGTAACGTGGTACTGGCTTTCTTTATTTTTCTTTTCCGGCCAATTCAAAGTCACTATTTTGAAAAATCAAAGTCTTTTTTATTTATCTTCCTCTGGATCACTTTGTCCGGAATAGGTGTCCAATATCAACAAAGGAGAGACGTAGTAGCTTAGCATGTCCCTTTGTTCCCTCTGTGAAAAACGGCAGCTATACATCTTTGCTGCATGGCTGTCAGACAGCAGCATAACAGTGTTTTGGGAGTAACTTTCTCAAACGTGGTTCATATTTATACAGACTAATTTATGTGTAACAGAGGACTCTTCTAGTAAAGGAAGTAGAGCTCCTGAATAAACCAGCATCTCCTCTACTACAGAAAGCTGGAAACAGGAGCTAGGAGAGGACTTTTTAAATCAGTCTTAGCTTATAGAAAACAGCATAAAGCTAAATCTAACTGCTCATTTTTATTGATATCTTCCTCCTGGCAATGTGTGGAAAATCATGTCATTTCAGAACTAGATAATTTTAGGCACTTAAAAAATGTACATAAATTATGATAAGTGACTTCAAAAAAAGAAAGTTAGGCTATGACCAGTGAGTGAGAGATGATTTAGTATAAATGTCATACCTTGCCATATATGTTACAGAAAGCTGTTGCATACTGTGTGACTGCTTAGCAGATGAGACCTTTCTCTTCATCTTGGGGGCATGGGAAGTCTAGTCCTAATGACTGCTCACATTACTGAAATACCCTCAGACCAGAGATTTAGGTGAGTTAGTGTGATGCAGTACATGTGCCCATTCTCAAAAAAAGGTGCATGCCCCAAAGAACTTTCAGTTTCAAAAGGTCTTAATTTGCTGTCATGGAGAGGGCTTGAAATTCAAACACTTGATTAAATCATTAGCAATTATACAGTAAGAGGTTTTGTAGCAATCGTAACACACAAATAAGCCTTTAGGCTTTAAGTATATGTTGTTTTTATTATACTCTAACTAGTTTACTATTATGTTTCCTTGTGACAGATTGTTTTCTTCCCTGTGGAACACAGCCATTGCTAATATTTCCATTATGCTAATATTCTAAGGGCCAATCATTGATGTTGACATCACAACCTTTTGAAAAGGAGTACTATGCCATTCATTTTCCTAGAATGAGTTAATTTTTTTTAACCATTAACATGTCAATTACTTGAGTCTCCATAGATTACCCAGTTCCTGTGGATACTGATGTCTGTCATAGCTGCTGAACACTGATTGCTATTCAAGAGCCTGTCATACTGTAGAATATTTTTGCAAAACCAAACTGGTTTGCTTCAGACACACAAAACCTAGGAATTGAGATGGCCAGCCCCAGACTCCAAGAACTAAACAAACCACACAGCTAAGCTCAGATACGGTAAACCCTGCAAACCAAACATCCAACTCAGTACACATAGTAAGCCAAAAAGTCTCCCAGATACAGAGCCAGGACAGCCAGCTGAGAGTGGCTTTGCTAAACAGGAGAGTGTGCAGGCAGGAGCTGCTTAAGTGAGTGAAAAGTAGGAAAGAATATTTAAGCTAAAGCAGAGTTTAGCACAGCAGTGACGTAATCTGAATGACTTGCTCTGGAAAGTATTGCAGCTTGTCAAGGTGCAATACTTGCTTCTTTTGCCCTCAGTGCTCATAGAGCAGGAGTTCTGCAGAGGGTGTGCAAAGAAGTCGGGGTGAGGGTAGCAAGAAGTCTCAGGTAGAGGCATCCCCCAGGCGTATGGCCAGGTGGTCATGAATTGCTTCTTTTGGCTGCAGCACCAACAATTCACATGGACAGTTGAGTTTACTGGCATCCTTGCCTGTCTGGCCTGAAGCTGAGCTCCTGGATCATCTCACAGTGTTTTCTGGTATTGGTGGTCACTTGGGTCTAGAAAGCCTGGGGTAGAGAGCTGGATTAAACACTGCCTGTTACCTTGAAAAACCTTGGAAGGGAATGGTTGCAAGGATTAAAAGTTAATGTGATTATTTTAACAAATTGCATTTGTGAGAATAATAACAGGAGTAAGTTCCAAGCAGAAATATCTATGAGACTGTGAGACAATTTCCAAAGAAAAACGGTTCCCAAAGGTCCCTTGTTAAGAGTTATTTTAAACTAATTTGGATAAGTAAACAGGAACACATGCATAAAATAATGAAAATAGTTTCTTACCTAGTAAAACAACTACCTAGAAAGCAAAACAACTTTAAACAACTAAACAACTTTAAATATGTAGGAGTGGAAGGAAATATTCCAGTTTTAAGAACTTGTTTGTTTCAGAGGTCAGTCTCTTTACATCAGGAGGATACTTGTAACATTTAGATTCCCATTTTTTCTTCAGGTTCTGCAGACCAGCAATGGGACATTTTGCAAAATATAATAATTTCCTAATAACAATAGTATACTGTTGACCAAGTATACTTCTGACCAACACATAACTTTGCACAAATTACTATCACATTAACACAACAAGTGCACTACTTCCTCAGATTTTAAAAGACTCTTGAGGAGCCTTTTTTTTTTTTTTTTGACATGTGGCACTTGTTTACTCCACTTTTTTGACAACTTTGTTTTAATCATTTAAGAAAAAAAAAGGCAATAATCATGTCCAAACTCCTTTAAAGTTTCAGAGAAGGACCAGAATATTTAGGTGTCTGTTTTGTGGCAATTCCAGCACTTACCATAGTGTAATTTTAATTCCTAATACATCCTGGGGCTGTTCTGTATTTAAAATTATTTCTAATGTAACATGAATTTTAGCTGAGTAGAATTCAACCAAAACTAATCTGGTATAGATTTCCACTAGTGCCTAGGAGCTACATGTCTTTTAATACGCTTACCTAGCATAAAAGCTTGGTTAGCAGGGAAGTACCTTCAAGCTCCTTTCACTGATGAATAGCTGAGATCCTGAGACACCAGAAGTAACATCACCAAAATATGTAAGTCACGTCTTCAAAAGCAAGTTATTCATTCAAAGAACAAACCTCATAATTGTATGGGTGGTCATATCCTACTGAACTAATTGGAAATTAGGCCTGGGAATATCTGAATATCATAGCCTTGTTAAATGAAAGTCACTAATATTATCACTTACGAGCCCAGAATGAGAAGAAAACCGGTGTCCAGTTCCCATAGTCAAACCACTGGACCTTTCATTACCATTTATTTTCCATATATGTTACTAAAGGATGATTGTGTGCTTTGAAATGGCTTCATGTCTTCGCACTACCTTGTATCTCTAAAGCATTTTAAGAAATAATAAAAATTCAGCCTGATATGTTCCTCCGGTGCCTCTGAGGTTAAGCTGTAGTTGAGCAGGAATTGGCAGGATTGCAGTCTCAGTCACAGGTACTTAAAACCTCCCTAAGTTCCATTTTAATCACATAAGCTCTTTTCTAGATCAAGGCTTAATGTACAAATCCCTCTCGGAAATTTTATCCTAAGAGAATGTCCTGAGGTCATGAAGAAAACCTGTGAGAGAAGGAACTGAAATTAGGTAATGTCCTCAGATAATGCTTTGCCTCTCTGAATATCCTCCCTCCAAAAATTGCTTGGTATTGTAATATGCTAATGGTGATATTTGGTGCCCTAAAATATATCAGAAAGTCATTAGGAAACTACCTATTTTCAGAGCAAATGCAAGATGCCTTTCAAAAAGGGGAAGATGTTTACATCCAAAGACTTTTTTTTCTGTGAGTGATGCAGGAAAATGCACATTTCTCGATCATTTAGGCCATATTTGCTTTGCATGAAAATCATGGTTAGAAGGTCAGATGGCATCAGAAATGGAATTAGGATGTCTCAGCATGAGATGTTCACTGTGACTTTTACAGAACACAATGGCAATTGTGAATGGAAGGGAAGGTGAGAGCACTATCTGGAGCTGGACAGCAGCATTAAAATGGGTGATGACTTCCACGATGCACATAGCAAGGGGAGTATAGAGCAATACTGTTCCCTCCCTGAATAGAAGGCATGGCTGAACACAGAGAATGAACAAAGTCACTTGCCCTAATTACAAAATACATTAGATGGGGTTTACATCTCCTTTCAACTAAACTAATGTAGCATTCTTAATACTATAAGGTATGAATACGGAAATTATATAGTCCTTCCTTCACTGCAGACAGTATAGAGGTGGCACTTTGTGATTTTATGGGCAAGAAAGTTGAAAAGAAAACCCTGTGACTGCTGATGTAAATTGTTTCTACCTTAATTAGATCAGCGAAAGGTGACCCTTACAATGCTTGAAGATTTTCCTTTTCTTTCTAAATAATCTGTGTTTATGAAAACAGCCACACCATAAATCTGACAGTTAGCCACTGCTCCCACCTAACTTAACACCTAAAAATTAGAATCAATTGCAATGTTGTGTCTACAGAAAGCTGGTTAGTCTCCTAGTTAAATTGAAATTGTTTCTAAAACTTACTACTTGATGCTGTATGTTCAGTTAATGCAGGAAATGCCGTTATCGTATTTAGGTTTTGCCAAACCCTTATTAGATTCAGATAAAAGCTGATACCAAGTAATAAAATTATATATGCAAAAATAGAGGGGGGAAAAGGATGTTGCAATTGTTTGGTTTAAACAAATGGGGGAAATAATTTATTTTCATATTCTTCATTGAAAAAAGCTTCCTAAAATTACTTTTAAATGTAGCCTGTGGATTTTATAACCTTAATCTTTCTTACTCACATCCTTTTCTTTCCAGTCCTATGTCTGAAGCTATAAACACACTTTTATTGGGGGGGAGGGGGGAAGTAAAAAATTGTGCAGTAAAAGAGCCTTTGCATGCTTGTTTATTCTCAGATCTCTGGAAAGTAACTTTTAAAATAAAGCAGAAAAGATGGCTGTCTGACATGCAAGGAAGATTTATCATTCTTCAAATACATTTTAATGAATGTGAAGGGTTTTAAACTCTCTGACTATACAACTTCTATTCCCTTTGAAACTAGTTTAACTTCTGTTACCATGCAGAAGCTGCAGAGACTCTGAGACTGCTGAAACACAAAAAAAGGTCTAATTTTATAAGAAAATCTGTTCCAGTATCTTAATTTTGCTTTTATTAGTTGGTTATTGCTTGAGATCACAGGTTAATAGACTCGGGGACCAAAGCAAAGGCTCTTGTGCTCCACGCTTCGCTGTACTATTTGAAACTTCAAAAAGTTGCATGATGAACACATCAAAGATTTTGTGGGTTTTTTTTAATACAGTAAAGGTATATAATAGAGCTTTTGTGTTTTCTCCCAAAAGTTAATAAGCATCCTGAACTTTTAACAAAAAATCCTGACATTAATTCAGTTGGGCAAATTGAGAAAATCCCATGTTGTGACATGAAACAATCTCTTGTTCTCATCAGATGGAAATTAATATCCTGGTATTTTAGGTGTAAGAGTCTGAAATTGTCAGAGCAGTTCATGCTTTGGAAAGATATCAGAAGGAAATACTATCAATAAAAAATCCAATTGATTAATTTCTTAGTACACTTGGCTTTGTCATTCCACTTTTCTTTCAGACATGCAATAGTTCATGCACTGTGCAGGCTGGCACCTCAAACAGCGCACACTTGCTACCTGCAATATCAGACAGGGCAGGTAGGAATGGCAAAG
The DNA here is from genome assembly GCA_013397135.1 of Pachyramphus minor. Classification (NCBI taxonomy): domain Eukaryota; kingdom Metazoa; phylum Chordata; class Aves; order Passeriformes; family Tyrannidae; genus Pachyramphus; species Pachyramphus minor. The sequence goes on from VYXB01005617.1 coordinate 570,599, forward strand.
AGTATCCTATTGCACTACCACAGGTTTGGTTGTGGCACTTTATTGTCCAGCTGACGTGACATGTCATCATGACACAGCATGTACATGGGTTGATTGAGCAAAGGTGAAGAATCTTTCCCAAGAGACTGAGGAAATGCCACAGCTCCACTTCTACTGCTCCTCCACTCCTCCTCCCAGCAACTACAGGTGTGGGTAGTTGAACCTTGAAAGGTGGTGAAAGACAGGGTTCATGTGGACAGGCTGCAGTGTAAAAAAGGAACAGAGGTAATTTATTAGAACTAGCAATGCAAGGCAGCAGATGTGCCTCTGCTTCAGCCTTTGCTTTTAGTTGTGGGGGGTAAAGTTAACAAATGTTTCGTGCCAGAGGTCACAGATACTCTGAGCCTGACCTTCCCATACTAGCTTGGTAATGTTAGACACCCTTAAACTTATGTACTGGTTATACAGTGTACTAGAGTAAAATAGAACTGCCTTAGCACTGGACCTGGCACCTTAGGACCAAGCCAGGTGCCTGAAACCAGAGGAACACAAATACAAAACAGACATCAGATAGCTCAATGTGTTGGGTTCTTCTGGGAGAGAGTGACTATAGGAGAAATAAAAGTGAGGGAATCTACTATTCAACCTAAATAAAGCAGGGAAGAAATGAGTCACACATTCACTCACTGATAGATATTCTATAGATATTTCTCTGTGTTTCTCTCTTCTTGTTACAAGATGATGCAAAGGATATCTTTAAAATTAAATCCCTCTAACTCTGGCTGCTTCTTTCTTGTGCCCCATGAGTTTACAAAAACTTTTGTGAAACAATGAACTGGGTAGTGGAACTGGTGTGAAGTAGCCACGTCTTCTGAAGAGTTTGGTTTCACATAAATAATTGCCAGACTGTTATGAAAAGCAAGAGTTGGAAAGAGAATTTGCATCTCCAGCCATGCAAAAGACAGACTTTCTCCTTTTGCCTGAAAGTGCTAGGGAAACTAGGAGCCCGTTACTAAAGTAACCCTGACGTTAAAAATTTAATGAGATTAAAAACACGAGGAAAAAAAGGATTTGAAATTTACATGGACAATACCTTTCTGTAAAACATTAATAGCATGAAAATATTTTTAAATTAAGTAGCAAGAAATTCAGAATTGATGACCCTTTATGTGTGATCACATGAGCCATCTTTAACAAGCAAAAATGAAAGGGAAACCACTTTAGGGACAAACTATCTCGTAAACATTTATTGCAAGGATTTGTGCATCTTTCTTTGAAGCATCTGGTACTGGTCACTACTGCAGAGCAAACCAGCTGATCCCATATGGCCATTTTGCAATTTCCAGCTAATATAAATGTCAGGATTGTAAATGTTATATGACACGTGCTAGAAATGCTAGAAATTTTCCAATTCAAATATTCACATTTCCAGTGCAGTCAATATAAAGTATGTCTGAAAGTGAGCATCTAGAGAAAATCAACTGCAAATCTGACAAGAAAAGCAGAGACAACAATGCCAAAAGGTAGGCTACATGCTTTTTCTCCCTGTAAATAGAAATATGGTCTCCCCACAAATGCCTTTTCAACTCACCTCCCAGTTACCACCTGAAAGCTCAGTTGTGCTTCTCACCTTCATGACTTACGAGCAAAAGCAGATTTCTCTTGCAACATGTCGAAACATAATTTTATGACCCCAGGAAGAACCCTGTGACACACACAGATGTCCAGGGAGAATTTGACTGATATTGTTGGCAGATTTTACAGAAGCTTGTGATTCATGTCCCTGCTGCTACAAATATTCACTGCTTCCTGATGGCCTCCACATGTAGATTTTCCTCCAAGTTGTTTCATTAAAATAATTCCCAACTATCAAAAGAAGGGGGAAAAAGGCGCAAAGAAAAAAAAAGAAAATATGGTATAGTGATAAAAGACAAATGAAATGTTGGCTTGGGCAGTGAAATGGTTAATTAGGAAACAGTTACCAAAAAGAAAGATCACTGAAGTTATAGTGAGCTCAAGAATGACTTCTTTCTGAAGGATGAAATTAAGTTGTGTAAGACTATCACTTTGATTTTACCGATCAAACTCAGAAAGACATACTATTATTTTCATAGGGGGTTGATCTGCTGCATTATCCATTGCTGATCTGTCACTCAAAATGACAATACAGACAAGGGATCTTCTTTGATCTCAAGACAGCTGAGGTTTCAGACAGAAGTCCACCAGGAAGACAGAGTTAATTTTTCAGGCCCTGAACCTTAAAACAAAGGGAGGAAGGTATTACAGAGTGTATTTGTAAGTTCTCAGTGAAAGGTCATTGATGTGCCTCCTAACAGCTATTATGATAAAAATCTGGTAAAGCTTAGAAGCCAATTGCCAATCACATTATTACCATTACCAGTTTATCTTAATCTACTAACAGTTTAAAAATGAAGCAGTTAATTCTTCACATAGCTTAGGCTGGCCAGACCTTCAACTCATTTATAGCAAGCTCTCTCCTTTAAGTTCACTGTAGTTATTCTACTTTGCAACATTTGAGGATGCAGTCCTCTATACAGCATTGCAGATGATACTTGAAAATATAGGTGCTTATTCAAAATTAGAAGTAAACAATTTTGCACAAATATTTGGATGATAAAAAGTAAATGAGTTTATCTGGAAATGAGGCATCAGATTTACCAAGGCAGTCCATATAAAACAGTTGGTCAATTTAGGCTTGAATCCTCATTCAGAGCATCAAGAGTCACTATGTAGTTTTCTGTTCCACTGGCATTTGCAAGTAAATATTTATACGAGAAACTCTTTAAGTGTGAATGTATTACTGACAGTACATTGAAAAAACCAGAAACTACCTGATCTCTTGACAGTTGTTTTTTTTCAGCTATGTTTGCAAAATATTTTTAACCTTTGGCATCTTAACTGTCAATTAGATTTTCATAATGTAAATAGCAAACAATAGAAGAAGAGCACAGCCCCAGGTTTACACACAGGTTGTGTAAACCTGTTTATTCCCTGACCACTGACATTTCTGTTTACCTACTAGGACAAATTAGTGATTGCAAGCATGTACAATCACTCACATTTTCATGTAAGCCTTTAGAATTGCAATGTGTAAACAGGTTTTCCTTAACCCAGTGTTTCCTTACAGAGATCTTTAGCCACAGTCTGACTCCCAGAGGTGAGCAGCCAGGACTAAGTCAACAAAAAATCAGTGTTTCTATTCACCTCATGTTAAATGATAGGACATCAGTGCTTGGAGACAAAAGACATCTCCAAAACAAAGAGGAGCAGCTCGAGCAATGGAGATGCAGAAGAGGAAAGGGCAGTAGAGCTTTGTGCACTGTGTGTGCCACTGTCACACCAGTCCGGGCTCTTAGCAGCACCAGTCCACCTTTTCTCTGTGGTATGCATTGATGGTTGCTATGAAGCAAAGGGGATTATGCCTAAAGGCCACGTCTCAGAAACAAGGATGAGAGGAAATCTGTGCAGAAAATCCATGCAAGAAAAGCTGTGAAAAAAATTAAAATGGGATAAAAAAGCAAAATAGTAGAAGGATGATGCAAATTTCTGTGCCTTATTATTTCTTGTCACTCTTATATCACAAGACTAGAAAGATATAATATTTTGAACCAGTGTCACCAGCCTGAGTTTGAGTAAATGAAGATATATATTCTTTTAATTCCAACATGCACATTGCTAAGGCATTGCTGCAGAAATTCAGTGTGAAAAAGCAAAAGCTCTGCAAGAGCACAGAAGTAGCCTTTTATGCCAACCACGCCCTGGCTATCCCAAAGTGTGGAGACCTTTCAAATGGACAAATGCTGAGTTCCTTAAGTTCCCACTTATTTTCTGTTATATTTTTATATTTTTTTTAGGAACTCTGGTCTTGAAATGAGCATCAGGCTGAGCTCTGCCCATTACATTCCTGACCTCATACCTGGTCAGCCCAAATATCTCCTACCCAGCTTCCTCATCCCTCAATGGATATAATTCTCCACTATATTTTCTCTAGTCTCTTGGGCTTTTAATAGCTGAACCCAAATCCTTTACCTGTATTTTCACTTGTCCCATTAAAAGTGACTTAAATATACTGCAGATGCAGAAATTTCCATTCTTGGGAAGGTTACCAAACACCCCTTCTGCTGCTCTGGGCCAGACAGAGACTATGAGCACCCCACATCGGTAGACTATGGGCCACAGATCTTTTCCACTTCATATTTCTGCAAAATAAAGAGCCCTTCACACACATTGGAGAAAACTGTTAATAAATGCATGCAAAATGTGTTTTGTTTTTCTCTCAAAGGAGTTCATTCTTGAATGTGCTAAGACAACATTCACATTTCTTCTGAGTTTTAAGAGGGATAAAAGGCAGTATTTACAGCTTTTGCCATGGAGCCAGTAAAAGACATGAAATAAATAAACAGTCTCTGGTGGGTGATGATGCCTGGATGGATTCAGTCCATGGACAGAGACAACCAAACAAATGGCTTCTTTACCACTGCCCTGTTTTTCTGGAAGCTGAAAGCCACTGTCCGGGTGGGAAGTTGCATCCCAGGGTGAGCAAGGACAGACAGGTAAAGTGTGAAGACAAGGTGCAGCATCCCTGGGAAGGTTGTGTGCCTTCAACAGCATTCCCTGCCAGCTCATTCATAGAGTGGCCTTGAGAGCAAACTCACAGGGGTTATTCAGGTGTGTTTCTGTTTGGGGCAAAGATGTTGTAGTGACAAAAAGCAAACCTTTCTTTGGTAATGTTGTAAAGAGGAAATAAGAAAAATTAGGACAAAATAGTAAATGTTGCTGTAATAGAGGGTTGAAATAGAGCACAGAGTGCTCCACGTTGCATGGCAAAAGTCCTTCAACATCTCAAAAAGCAAATCATCTCCTCTTTTTATTTTCTTGTCCTGTAGTCTGAGTAAAAAAGATACTTGTGCCTATTACTTTACGTGATAGTGTATAACTCACCAATAAAACCAGGTCTGATTTGAAAATATTGTTGATGGGAGTTTCAAAAGCACTCAGTTTTTGCCCCTGGTGTTCCCTTTTGATGACAAAGAGAATTTGAATTGTGATAAGAAGGACTTTACTTCCCCTTTACTTCTTCAGGAGAACTGTTAAACCATGAGTGATTCCCATCCCCATTATTTGGGGAAGACACATAAATTCCTCTGGTGAAACTGCCTAATCATTTTTCCCTGATCATCTGGCTGATTTTTTTTGGAAGACTTATCCACATTTATATTGGTGGTTAAGGGAGACTTCCTTGTTCTTTGCATTCAAACTGGGGAAAGGCATAGAGCCCATGAAATTAACTCCATTACTACATTAAATAAGGAAAACATTGCAATAATGGGATCTAAAACTTGATTCATCTCCAAAATGAAGGGTGATGTTTCACCTCTATAGTTACACCTGATGTCTTTCATAATAAAAGCAGCTATTCCCACACTGTTCCCAGATAAGTGCATGCTTGGCATATTCTGGTTTATCCCACTATGTTCAAGAGTGGTTGAGTAAGTTAAATCCTCAAACATGAAATTTTTATTTGCTGTGATATTTAGCATCATCTTTAAAAATTAATTTGAAGACCTTTGTTATCATTCGATACTTTAAAAATCCATTATAAAATTGCAAGAATTAGCAACATTACTAGCCCTCTTTTAATAGGAAAACATCTGAGCTAACATATTGAAAATTTAAGCTATTACAAAGAAGGTAAAATTTTAGTTGTGCCACTGTCCAATTTTGCATTTCTGAACATTTTAAAGTTTGAACTTATATTTACTACTTTTTATAGCTCTTCTTTTCCTAATGGATTACACCAAGCTTGAGTTAAATTACTTTCAGTCTTTATACACATTTTGGATATATGTTCAGATATGTTGCTGGGATTTGAGAAAAGAGACATGTAACAAACACGTTATATTTGTGTGGCCCAGCAGTTCCATGTGCTTGCTTCGTCTGCCATGCCTTCTCCAGACTTGCACTGAAATCTGATGAGGTGCTTCCTATGATCCAACACTGCGATGCAATGGTGGAGATCTTTCCAAGTACTATTTTTTGATTGTCCTATGATACACCCTTTATTCCAGGCAGGGTCCCAGCCTTGTGGTTCTCCTGTTGCTCTTCCACCTCCTCTGGAGTGCTTCTGAACTTCAGAGCACATTACAAGCACATGGGTTTTGTTCAACTGTTGTTTGAGTTTGTAGCTTGTTGATTAGTAAGATTTCCTGTCAGTGGTAACAGTGCAAAAAGATCTTGTACATCCAGAGACACTGATTTCTCTTTTCTTCCTTTCACAGCCTGCAGGCAATCAGGTTAGCTTGGTTAGACATAAATCCTAATTTCTTATGGAGGAAGGACTCAGCAATACAAGCCTGCTAACACCACAATGACTGGCTGCTCAGGGAAAGACAGAGTGAGAAGTGCCAGGCAAGAGACAAAACAAAAATATTGCAGAAAACAGAACTGGTGGAGAGGTTGAGAAGAAGAAATGAAAGAAAGAGGGCAGAGTGTTGTGGTGGGCAACACAATTCTCTAGCAAGGACCCTGCTGAGGGACAAGGGGAGCTGTGGTCATCCTCATGCAAAAAACCCCTAACATTGGCAGAACTCATGAAGGGAAGAGTTATGAGGACAGTGGTAGAGCTATGTGATCAGAAGGTTACTATGGATAGTTTGGGAGGGGAACTGGCAGAACAGGAGGAGGCTGCACTTTTCAAGGACTTGAAGGCAGGACTAACAGAATCATGCTAAGCTTGTAAAACTGTTCAGCTCATAGGAAGTGATGTGACGATGGGGCCCTTGCCTACAGCGATGTTCCCTCTAACAAATACAGGCATGCGGCCCCACACATGACACAGTGTGCATTCCCAAGCCAAGCACAATTTCCCCCATGGAAGACCCTCGGTGCAAAGCCCCTGCACTGACACACATGGAGCTATCATCTTCTGAGGGCCCCTTGGGAGGCTGCTTAGTGAGCCCAGAAATTTTGAGTGGGGTTTGAGCCAGTGCTATTCACTTATTCTAGGAGGAGCCTCAAAACTTTTGAATACCACATTTGTTGCTTCCTACAATGGCTGGCAGCGAGGTGCAACTGTATAAATGAATAGAATTATATTCGATGAAATATGATATGACTTCTCATCTCTGAATTGATATACTGTCCTTCTGAGTCGGTCTCTGCATTTTTATATTCCCTGTACAGTGTTTAAATATTACATTGACAGACATTTTGAAATATTTCTAGCTAAATCACAGCTGAGAGTCATGACACTATGGTTCTACTCAATGAAGTGCCTGGTTTTATTCTTCAGAGGCTATTTTTGAGATGAGCAGATTTTAAAAAACTTTGGTGCCCCAAGATCCACTGACCAGAAATTTTCTTTTGAAAAAAATCTCATGATCCTCAAACATCATCTTAAAAAGATCCTTCTTACTTTGGAAAATCTCATATCTTCTATCTGTATGTCTGGGGGGGAACTAAGAAGTCTGATGGGAACTAAGAAGTGGTACAGAAAGTATTTTCTCAAAGATATCTCCTACAGCTCTACAAGATGGTAGGATGACCCTGGGCTGAGAGGGGTCTGTTGGAGAATCAAAGCTGCTCTAGAAATTAATCTGTTTTAGGATGCTACAACTGAGCTTTATAGTCCAGTATCAGGCTGAGGAAGACAAGTAGCACCAAGATCCTTTGGATGTCATGCCCAGAAACTCGCCTGGGGAGCAGTGTCTGCATCTACTTTGAAATAAAGTTTTTCAGTTACATTTCTGGCTAATAATAACACCAGTTAACACCTCTTCCTTTTATCTGGAGCGATCCTGAAAAGACTCATTCAAACATTGGTGAAATAATAGACATGCATACCACTTAAATATAGCAGAAAATTTTTCTTCAGCAGCACTATATGAGAGTCCATAGAAAAGGAAACAAGATGACTTTTTAGAAGCAAAGGGTGAATCATTTGATATAGGAAGGGTGTCATTAACCAGTTTGGGATATGTCCAGGACTATGTGTATGCAGAAAATCACTGCACAGAGGCAAACAGTGGCAAACTAAGATCAGGAGGAAGAAAGAGGAAGAAAAAAGAAACTGCTGCTTGAAATAAGCACTCAAATTATTGTTTTCAAAATAATAGACCCGTGATCAATTCAGTACACAGAAGATGGAAGGATTTGGCACAGAGAAGATAATAAATACTGACTTGTGGACATAAAGCCAGCTCCCAGCTTGCCTTCTAAGAAAAATCTTGTGTAAGCTGAGCTCAGCACCTACAGGACTTCAAGCTGTTCCAGGGAAAACCAATCTCTCCCTGCACATACAAACCCTTTTTCTACTCAAACATCCAAAAATGGAGTCATCATGCTGTTGTCAGGAAAATGTGGTGCTGCTACTGTGGTAGCTAGCAAAACTTTTATCCCCTATGACACATCAGCTGCATGTACACTGTCTTTATGTTCTTGTACATCTGAGTCAAATTAGCTAAATCATATAGTCACTTAGCCCGTGAGTCAGCTATGCCTGATTAACGAATCCCACAGCGAGGCAGTTGTGCGCATGGGCAATGGCAGAATGCCACTGCATTCCCACAAAGGGAAAAGCAGCTATTTTTAATATCTGTGAGATTATAAACTCTGCAGTGTAATTTTTGGTACCACTTTTATTTATAAACTTTTTAAGTACCATGAGTGAATATGTAAGAAAATAATCCACATTGAAGGAAAGCTGATTAAATAATTTGAGACCCTCTTCATGTACATATACACAGACATACTCACACATATATAATATAAATGTATAAATAAAAGCATAGCTATGTCAGATTAAAAGCATCTGTGGCAAAGACTCTGGCTTCCTTCAAAGTCCTCAGTCACTTGGCAAAATAATTTTCAGGTACTTCTTACAGTGTAGTAAAAGTGTTTTCTAAACAAAAGAAATAGCTTTACAAAACCCATAAAGACACAGCAAATAGGCAAGTCATCCAAGTATATTGAATGGCCAAAAAGAATTGTAATGCCTCTGACATAAAACCTTTCAGTTCACAATTTGGAAATCCCTTCACTGAGTTAGAGACATGGAGTGTTTTTTAAGGCTAACATTTCTCTTTCAGAGTCAATACAGCTGTGGTGAAGCATGTAACTCAAATGTGCTCCTGAAATATCCAGGCATGCAAAAACAGGAGGCTGGATGAGTGGTTGCAGTGTTTACTCAGGACAGTGCTGAACTAGCACTAACCCAAGTTGGGAGTGTACCAGCATGTGCTGTTTGCAACAGAGTGAGCAGGCTCTTTAAGGCTGCTGTAGTAAGCCCTGAGTGGGGCAGCACCAGGTATTGAGGCCCCTCTGTTAATGAGAAGGTCATATGATTATGTTCTACAGAAGATAATTAGCAAGAGAAATCTTGATACCCCTTGAAAAATGGGCTCTGGCTGACTGTGAGTAGAAATACTGAGTTTTTCCCTCTTGCTGTGCCTACAAGCTGTAGCTGGCAGTGCAGCACCAATGAGTCTTCGTTTTCATGTGCGTGGTTAAATACAGGCTTAGGCAATGCTACAGGGTGATGTCCGGGGTAGGGCACCCACCAGAGACAAGTGCTCTACATCTCTCTTTGTCCTACTACTGCCACCTAGGGCAGGATTCAGGTGCCTATCTTGGTGCCAGGGAAATGACTTGAGGTAGCCAAGACATTTGCCTAAGACCTAGGAAAACCATGTAGGAAATCTACAGCAGGTTCCTAGTAGCAATGGTTGTCTCCACCGGGCCAAAGTGGGCCCTCTTTGCAACAGAGGGAAGGGGGAACTTGGGACAGAAGCCTAATTTTGGGGAGACCTTACAGCTAGTTTGCTCCTATCTCTTGCAATACCACTGTCTGATTGATTTCTACTCTGCAGCCAATATATGCTGCCATGTCCCTTGGCATCTCTCATCCCCTCTGCAGCCCACAGTTCAAAGCCTCAATTGCTTCTTTCTGGTGCAGCCAACGGGTCTGGCCAGACGAGCAGAGTGCAGTCTTGCCCAAGAACATGTTATCAGCTATTTGGGAAAAGAATGGAGGTAATTTCTAGGGTTTATCAAGGTGAAGTGAACCCTTCTTCAGATGAGACTGATGTCCGTCTTGCACCAGATAACTATCAGTGAGAGCCAAAAATAAATTGATTTTTTTCAGATGTAAATACACTGAGATTCCAGCGTGGGATTGATGCCCTGTGATGGCAGAAAGCCTTCTTCCTATGAGTAGCAGGGGTGTTGGCACATCTATGTAGTCAATCCAGAAGATGGGAGGCTCAAGTTCCCTGCCTATACCACAGAAACTAAAGAAAAAGCCTCTGTCTGGGAGCAAATCGTGTAAGGGCATGGAGGTGTAGGCTCTGATACGCTATCACAGGAGATGTGTGCTTGTGGGTGGAGGTGGCTGCAGCAGGGAGGCTCATGGCCATAGGATCAGGGAGCATGTTGAAGCTGGTTTTATGACTCTGCTGAGGCGATACATAGTCAGGAAATATGTTCTTAACTGTGCTCTGGGGATTCAGAACAGCATAGCTGCAGACATAACCCTCCTTCCCTTGTAATCAGTGGTGCAGCCAGGTTGTGGCTGCATGGAGATGGAGACTAAACTCCTGTGTAAGCTTGGTCTAATGAGGTGCTAATTAGCTCATGCTAGCCGGGAAAGCCTGCAAGTTTGGATGGAAGTGGTGAATTCCCTGATAATAACCCTCAAGAAAAGAAAAACCAGAGTAAAGTGCAGCAGCTGTTCCCAGAGCAGTGAGAACTGACATGCTAGCAGGTATCTGCCAAGGACAAATTCAGAATAATTAGTGAGTAGAGAGAAGGTTCATCAGAGAAATAACTTGGAGGTGCAAATGAAATATGGTCTTCATTAGCATTTTTCAGAAAGAAGCTTTTTTTAAAAATTAAAATTTATCATTGGGAGAATACTAGAATACTCTTGCAAATTATGGGAAAATATTATTCTGTTGGCATAGTAATGGATATATATTTCTCTAGGGGCATATCTTATTTTGAAGTAGCAACCCCCAAGTCCACTGGCTACAACAATGCTGTGATCTATGTGTGGTGTACTTGATGACACAAAAGACCTCTTCTCTGTTTGGGGAGGACTGGTTAAAACACTGTTATATATTCCACCAGAGCTGTGCCTATCTGAGATACCCATTGAAAGCAGGCATGTTGACATGTAGAAACTGCTTTCCCAGGCATATATGTTTTCTATCAGCAGCCAAAAAACAAGGGCACTGAAACACCATCACATTAATACAGCAAGAAAGTCAGTGAGCAATCCCAAGAGCATGGGGTAAGTCAGTATGCCTGTGAAATGTGGTTATCTCTGACACCGCCTGATCTCTCACCCAGAACCCCCTCATTCCCTAAAACTGCAACTTGAGAAGTTCACAGACAGTAAACAAAAGGATTGCTTTGGACTAAAAATAGAAAAATATCCCACGGGACTGATGCTCCATGCTGCCTTCCAACTTCAGCAGCTGCTCCCACTGATGCTGGAGGGAAGTATGGGAATCGATGTATCAGAAGATACTGTGGTGCAGGGAATGTACTTTCCGTAGGATGTCCTTTTGGAAGAGGTCAACATGACTTAGCTTCGTTGGATAAAAGTCTTTTTTCTGAATGAAGCCTTTGACAGCCTGCTTGGCCTGGAGTAATAGTGAAGAAATTCCAGAAACGATTTTTCACTAAAAGCAAGACCTCATCTCATTCAAAGCCAGAGATCCACAAGGAGAAAGATGTGACCCAGAAGACGGTATAAGCTGTGTGAGATCATAGCAGTTGTTCCAAATTATTTAACACTGAAGCTGCCTCCAGGTTTAAGCACTGCATGAAAGTGCAGTAAATAGTGTAATCAGTCTCAAAGACATTAGTGTTGTTTGTATAGTGTCTTAACATGTGCACAGTGGTTACCAGACAAATAAAACTGATATGGTTTCAGCCTGGAGGAATTTTTATATTAGACATAGCACACGGCATTAAATCACAAGTCAGTAGGTGGCTGGGAGAGACAGGGGTTTCAACAGACTCTGAGAGTAGCAGTAGTCTGGTACAATCAGCCTTGAGCTCCAAAATAATAATCTGGGAAATTTGTCAGGCTATGGGACATCTAAGGCCATCCATTTCAGAGAATGCCTTCTGAAGAGATGGGAACTAAGGAAATTATGTTTCTCAACAGGAGGAAAAAAAGATTATCAATTGCTGAGCTGCTGACCAATAGAAGAGCCAAGTGTCCTTATGGCTGCAAAGATGGCATGTCAAAGTGATGTGGTGTAGTGAACAGAGAATTTTAAAATGAAGAGGAGCTGACACCTTGGGGAAAAAAGATCCAAAATGTAAGGAATTTATTTTCTTTTATTCCTATTAGGAAAAATCCCATGGAAATATAATTTTCCCATGTATAAATCAATATCCAATATATTTTCCTGAAAAAACACATCCCTCAATGCTTTTAATTGTCCAAGATCTCATAATACTGTTCACACGTGTTAAGGGCACATTATTGGCTAGGCTGAGAAAAAAAAGTTATTTTATTTTAAGAGAAAAGCAAAAATTCGTAAATAGATTTAACATTCCGGGCATGAGAGAGTAACTGAAGAGACAGGGTTTTTGTGTGGAAAAAAAAAAACAAACAACCACCAAATCTACAAATAAAACCAAGACAGAGGAAGGTTTTCTAAGAAGTGATTTGTGAAAAACATGTGTCAAGCAAGTCTTCTTAAAAACATTCTTAAATGCTTTCTATTTCTCCTCAGAATTTGATTCTGGGAGCATATTTTTTCCTGCAGAGTCATACACTGCTTTCATCCATGCATACTGCTAGCTGTATCAAAATAAAAACATATAAAAATGACTGCAAGGGTAAGAATATATACCAGTAACCTAGGGTTAAATAAAGAACTTGCAGCTATATCAACATTATCTGAAGCTCAAATATTGTGCACGTAGAAATTTACTAAACAAAATTACACTTGAAAAAATTTGAGAAACTCAAGGTTAAAAAAAGCATCCAGATAAACATCTAAAGAACCTACATTGTCCTTACAGACACCCCATGCAATCAGCATACTATTAAAATATTTTAGTAGTGATCACTTCTGCTTTGGTGACTTTGATTTTTAAAGATATTGTCCTTTAATAAAATGACTAACCTTACTGCTGCACTTACTTTGGCATAAGTGTTATTTTCCCTTCATGTTTGGCAATATAGATTTGTAAAAAAGTAACAAATACATCTTTTTTTTTCCTGAGATACAATCACCCCAGGAATTTGGTTTACAAAGCCCTTCACTGCAAAAATGATGATTAACTCTTACTACAAAATAACCTCTTTGAAATCTAATGATGTCTTAATAGTTTTGGGAGGGAAGTAACAGAAGCTCAATTGTTTTAGAAGAAAAACCCACCCACAATGTCTTATTTTTAGTGAGCCTATTTTTAACATTCTAAAATTAGCATTAGAATAACAAAGCAGTAAACCAAGGTCCTAGACTACTTCATTATCTTAGTTATTAGCCTGACAGCCTAAGTGACTCTATTAAACATCAATGACAGAAGAGATGAAGAGTTTAAAGGTCAATAAATACGGCAATAGGAATCCTTCAATGTAGCCTTTTGCTAGAGTCTTCTGGGGTCTAAATGTTGACAAGCTAATTAGTCCTCTTCCCTAATTAAACAAGCAGTTCTTGATCAGCTGGTCAGCGAACAGCTGATCACAATTGTTCATTTTTAAAGTAGAGGTCTAAACTAACCTAAATTAAACTTGTAAACAGCAGAAATGAAAGCCAAATCTCAACGAATAGACATTCTTAATTGAACTATTGTTGGCGAAAACTCTATTCTAAAGTTTTAGGACAAATTATGTAACGGAGCCAAGTTCTCATTCACTGTCATATGGAAATGAGTCACGTCACTGATTTCCATCCAGGTGGATTCATCTTGGGAGTATAAGGATTTAATATGGAAAGTGTCAAAGGAAACACACTGTAACATTCTCTGTTGCCTTCTTGTATCTCTCATAATCTCTCTATCTTCTCCATGGAGTGAGGATCTCTGCAATTACCTTGAAAGATAACATCTAAATCCTCTATGAATTCAGAGGACTGCAGGTAGAAGAGGGCAGATAAGGGTTGTTCCACTGCTGCCAGGGCCTATGTATAATGTATTCATTGCCCGTGTAGGAAATACCTATTCTTATGGCATCCTGCATTGGCTATGGTGTACCAAAGAAACAACCAGGGTGGAAGAAATCTCCCAATCCTCTTGTTCCTTTCCTGTCAGGGAAGGATTTGAAAAAAAATCCTAAAAGCTTTCATGGGAAGCATGAAGCCCCTTCAGTTCCTCACTAGCCTGTTATTAACACTGTTTGTCTCCTATTCCTGCCATTAATGACCTTGCAACTACCAGTATCAAAAAGCAGCATATTCTTTCATATAGATGTATGTCCTGTGGTGGCTTTTCAATAGCTCTGCTGGCCATTTGTGCTAGCTGCCCCTCTTTTATATAATGGGAATTTGAAATTATATTTACATACAAATACAGATAAGAAGTAGAAAATGCAGCAGTCATAAAAAGAAAATGAGGCACATGTAACAGAAAAAGAATTTTACGTCCATTTCACTAAGATTTAAGGCTACATGAGGATGGGTAAGCATAGGGGAAATAGAAAAACAAAGAATATATCATGCAGAGAAAGACAGGGCATTGAGACATTGGCAGAAAAAAAGGGATCCCAGGGATGCAAGCATAAAGTAGTACAAGGAATAATATAAAAAATTGAGCAAACACTGGAAAAAAGACTCTGGAAGGAAAGAAGTAGTGAAACTTTCACCCAGGTCTCAAACAGTATTGTTCTCTTCCTTTTTGCAGTTTCTCTTCAAATGCTTCCTGGGCTTTGTCTGATCCTGGCTGCTTGGTGGCCCACTTCCACCATGCCTGTAGGTGGTGGCTTGGATGGAAGAGCTTCCAGCTGAGTGCTACAAGGGAGAATCAGGCTAGAAAATGGCATATGTGCACGATAGGAAGACTCCAAGAAACAGACCAGCCCAAATGAAACAAAAAATTGGGTGTTAGTTCCACTGGAAAAGCTGGAGGGCTTCAACTGAAACTGCTGAAAAATTACATCTCAATGGACAGAGAACTATATTAGGATTCAACGGCTTTGTCATCAAAAGTTTGTTGATAAACTGCACTCCATCATCATGAATTCTTTCTTCTCTTAGCTAAAACATGTATCAGTCAGGTTTTACGCTGTAAAATTAGTATATGTCTGGAGATGAGAGAGTTTTCCACATTTTTCAGCTGACTTATTACTGAAACTGAAAATCTAGCTCTCTGATATCACACATATTTGTTCCAAAATCTATACAGCAATTATCTTGTGTTTAGAGGTGTGGGGGGGACATTTACTTAGATATTATAGACTCAATCTCTATACCATGAAAAGAACACAGAGACATGATGACACGTCTGAGTACTCACAGGTGGCAATATTTCTCCACTCATAACCAGTGAGTGGAAAGAAGGAAGCAAAATATGCCTGTTTTAGAGGACAGCAAACACAGGAAAATGGCAACAGGTTACTAAATTGGAGCAATACTTCTGATCCCCATCCTTGCCTCCTGGCTATGGACAGCTGATGATGCTCCTTCTCCACAGCTGGACTGCAGCTCCTTTTCTGAACTTTGTTGTTAGTTCAGACTGACTCTGTCTATACTAATATATTAAATAGCCCTGAAGAATATTTCCAGGCACTAGAAATCAGTCATTCATCCTTTTAAACCAGCTGGGGGGTATTGACAGTTTAACAGCACAGACACAGGCCATCCTATGCCAGCCAGCCTTGGGGCCAGAAGAGCCCTGGGCACATTGACTGGAGGTCCCCACCCACTGCCCCATGCCTCCCTGTTGACAGGCTGAAGCTGAAGTAGTCATAGCCCTGGTGTAGAGCCCTTCCTGCTGAACCTCTGTGGATCAAGCCCTTTCTCTTTAGAGTCATTTGAATCATTACAGAGGTGTCCTATTTACCCCAGTTGAAATATTGAGGGTCAAAACTGGTGCCAGGAGGTTCCAGAAAGCCCCCAGCTCCTTAGTAACAGGTACCAGCTCCCCAGTCTTATAATGTTTCATGGCATTTGCAGCCCCATTCACACATGTATTTACTACTTCACACACATGAAACAACTGTTCTGCACATGGAATGTCTCAGTGGGAGGTTCTTGGTATTCAACCAGCCAGGAATGAGGAGCCATGGCTGCCATGGTTGCGGTCCGCAGTCTTTGACTGCTCCTTGTGCCCTGCTTTACCTCTAAGCCTCAGTCTCAACTTTTTAGGAAACTGAAATGATCCTGCAGTAGACAGAGAATATTATGATGTCTCATGCAAAATGTACGAAAGCATGTATTATACACTACTGGAATTACCCATTTACTAAAGAGTGTTTGGTAGAGGTCCTCTTCAGTTCTCATACAAGGAAAATTCTGGTTTGTTGATTGTCCTAAACTCCAATGAAATTCTGGTCAACGAACCTACCCAAGCAGATGAAAATGTATCAATAAGAAACCTCTCTGAGCATAAAGTTCATTCTACTCATCTTTTGCAGTGTTCAGAAATGCAGATGTGCAAATCTACTTTATCAGAAAGAATTTTTCACCCACATTTAGTTCCCCATAGAGAGGGGAGTAAGACAGCGACCCTCTCTAGCAGGGCTCCCTCTTCTTTGCATGTAACATGGTGCAGTTGTGTTCAGATCAGGACCCAGCTCCCTCTTGCATAGGCTTGACCCCTGTATTACAGATTTTTAGGAGGACCTGAGTCAGCAAGCTGCAGCAGCATCCTTTGGGTGCTGTTTATTTGTTTGGCTCAAAGGTCAACAGCTGCTTTATTTCTTTCCTCTCCTTGGCCATGCAACCACTCCTGGGATTCCTGTAAGTGCATCATCATAACTTCCACAACACAGTGGGAGACACAGTTTTACTCAAACTGACATCTCCTTCCACCTGGATGTATGTTAAGCAAATGGCCAGAGGGGACTGCCCCCAGCAGAAAGATATTTCTAATCTCAATTTCTAATCTCAGATGCCTAGACCTCATCCCCAGACACTATACAGAGTGATTTGGTTTAACTGAAAATCGAGATGGGAGCAGCAGTATCAGCAGAAGCTTAGATCCCGTTGATACTGTAATTACTTTTACTGATCATTTCATTCACACGTGATCTGCACTCAAGGACAGAAGTGCTGTTTGCCTGGGAGAGATGGGAAAGGTGGAGCAGACAGCAGTATCATTTTTAGAAAGAAGCTGTATGAGAAAAATCCAGACTGATTCAACTAAACCTAGTAAGCCAGTAACATTGTTGCATATTTATGATAAATGTAATGAGTAAAACTATTCACTGATAGTAACTTCCATCAGTTTTACAAAGAAAAAAGAATTTTTTTTTGCTGCCATAACCACTCCATGCCATAAATTGCAAGTCTTTAATGGTTAAAAAAAAATTCAAAAGGCACCTCTCCACACACAGTTTTTTTGAGAAATAATAGCACTCGCAGAATCACAGGCCAAGTTTGAAAAGAATCAGGTCCACTGCAAAAGAGTAGCTCATCATTTTTTTCCTGTATGGTATTTTTGGAAGCTGGTATTTTGTAGGCAACAAACTCAATTATTGTTTTGACAGCATATGGACATTAAAAGTGCAGACACTGTTTCATTATTTAAAAGAGTAAATTGACTCTTAATTTTTGGTTTGAAAGGGAATTGCCAGTCAAATTCTAATTGAGGTCTCACTGAGAATCAGTTAATCAGACTCTGTGTTTTGCCTGCTGAAAGGGAATTAAAACTTTGAAGCAAAATATTGCCTCATGTTCTCAAGCCTGGATGTAAAAAAAATATTCAATTTAGCTGTCTTTAATAAAGTTAAAACTCTGTCCATATTCTTCAAGAGCTGTTGGAAAGGAGCATATGCAGCTGTGCTAGTAGTGACTAAAATTTTATTTGACAACCGTTAGGGTAATTAGTAAATTAAAGCTTGTTTGTTTTGATGTTTGATTTATTTGAGAGACATCAGAATTTTCACCTTAAACTAACTTTTTTTTTTCTTTTTCTTTTTTTTTTTTTAATTTGTCACTCACTGGATTTTGTTCTTTTAAGTTTATTCTTCTGGAACACAGCCCTGCTTCCTCCTGCTGCAGAAGACCAGCAGATGTTAATCAGATCTCAGTGCTAAGATTTCTTAAATCTTGTATTTGTCAGTTTGCTTAACACTAAAGACTTCAGTACAAACCTTGACTACAATATGTCAAGGGAAAGTCTACTTATGGAGGAAGTAAAGTTACATAATCTCATTTTCAATTACATTTCATTTAGGGCATATTCTCATCATCACCCACTATTAAATACAAAGATTCTTGACAAGGAACTCCTTGAGGAAAACATGTCATGTTTAAGGATATATAGCACACATGCTTTGTAGAGGGCCAGAAATCTTGTTTAAAAAATCCTAACAGCTCAGTGCTTTAATTATTCTGGGAGGAGCTTCTGCAAATCTGATCCATATAGCTCCCATTAGTGAAAAGCTAGTGATTACAGATGGGATGCAAACCCCTTGTCGGGGCACCATGCTTTCATGCCATGTATTAATGTCATCTTTAGGGTGGTCATTCGCAAGTCAAATTTCCTGTTAAGAGATGGACATGCTATATTCAAGATTAAAGGAAGATAAAGGACACTTCATACAATACACGTTTCTGATGTTTGAATGTTATGGGTTAAATTAGTTTCTGCTGCAGGCCAGGGAGTTATTGCTAAGATGAACTTGACACAGTTTATTTTTACTTTACAGAAATGCACCCTTGCACATGTGGGAAGGCAAAACTGTAGTAAATGGACCTGTGTAAGAGCTGTCACCTTGTTAATAAAAACAAACTTGGCTTCCTTGAAGGAAGTGTAATCTCACAAAATGCCTGCCCCAAACTGGTGACAGACGTGACTGCTGGATGGGTCACACTGTTATTATAGCCAGGTTGGTGTCACAATTTCTGCAGCACAGGAGCCTTGAGAAAGGAGAACAGCTCAGAAAAGGGAGAGCTTTTAGCCATCTCCCTCTGTGCTCTGCTGAGACACAGCGTGGACATGTCCCACTCCACCATTGGACTGGTGAGGGGCAGGCAGCAAAGCGACACCTGGTCCTGTGGGAGAAGGGAGAGGGACCAATAGCTTTAAAGCCAAACTGAAACACGTATAAATTAAGCAAAATTTTAAAACACTTTGGACTAAATTAATCTCTGGTAGAAGTTTGCTGGGGTTTGTGGAGCTAATGCCCTGGATGAATTCGGCTCTCTGGTATGAGAAATGAATGCTGCCTGGCTTGAAATAGAGCATGAGCTGCTTGCAGTGAGCCAGGCTTGTTTCCTCTTGGAAAAAAAATTTCCTTGCAACCTTTGTACCCCGTGATTTTGTGTCCTTATAAATGGGCTGACTGAATGAGACAAAAAGTAGCAGGGTACCATGCTGCGTATATATGACAGGCAGACTTATTTGAAGTCCTAACTTATGAGCTGGTTTTTTCCAAGGCCATAGATTTTCATTAGCTATTTGCTGTGTTAGTAAGAGACAACCACAGCAACAAGTGGTACAAATGTTAGCTTTGAAATACAGAGCACCTCTTAAACCAACAGAAATGGCAATAAATGGCGTGTGTATATTTGCTCATTTGGCAAAGGTAAAGTTCAAATTATGTCTTAAGGCCCGTTGACATATACCTGACTAAATTCATCCCTAGGGCAACTCTACCAGCTTCAGAGGAGCTACTCAGGGAATGAATTTGAATTTTTCTCTTAATGCCACTTCATTCCAAACATAATTATTTTTCAATGGGCTATTCAATAAGGTCCAACTGATACGGCACAGAAATGGGACTGCAAAGACTTGTATATTGCTTCTGGTTCTTCCTTTTTGCATCTGTCAAAAATACTTTTCCTAATGTGTAGCTAGTTGCTCCATACACTTGATACTGAGCAGGAACTGTTTGTTATCTTATGTGTCTTATACTGCACCAAAAAAAAACCCCAAACCAACCAAACCAACCAACCAACCAAAAAAAACACCCCAGATTTTTGCTTCGTTAACGATTTCTACGTTAAAACAAAACAAAAAAAAAAACAAAAAAAAACCAACAAAACAAGATATTAACATTGAAAGAATAACGAATTAACCTGGAGAATGGTCAGCAGAATTAGTGCAATCTGCTCTACTGTGTTGGATTTTACTCAGATTGAGGTAGCTGGCCTTCTCTGCATCTATTGTCATATGGCATCAGAGGATACAGATGAGACTGGTAGGTAATTCCACCAGTTTTTTCTGGTTTTGCTTTCTTGCTTCAAAAAGTTGGCCACATCTCATCAAGCATGGCAAAGTCCCATCTGGCTAAATCCTCCCTCATTAATTTTTTCGTTTTGGCTCAGACAGAGAATGCACTCATATAATTCTGAATACACAGATACAACCTTACTGTAAAGCCCAAGGAGGACATTTACTTATGTGCTGCCTTTTTCTTTGATCATACTTCACTGGGAGCCAGTAGATAATACAGCTGCTTATGAGCAATGAGCAATTTGGTGAGCTGAGCCTGTTAGGAGATGGCTAATGAGAGACTGGCCGTGACAGGAGATGCCTCTCTGCACCTCTGCAGGTGTAGAGAGATCCATGGATCTTCCCATCAGTCAGAATGGTAAAGCACAGAAGGAGTTGGATGTTTTTTCTTATTCACCTGTCCTGCAGCACACATCAAGGAGGTATGACCCACCAGAAGTATAGACCTGACTGTGAAACCATTGCCACCCACTGCAGATCTCACGTGGAAAATCTGGTACCTAGTGACATAATCAGCACAACCACAGACCTAATAAAATTTTGACCAAGAAACACCTTCCTTTTCTGGCAAAACCTGCAGCACCATTCTTAATCTATAGGCATTTTTTCTATGGAGATATAAAAATGTTCCAGTATTTTTCTGTTAGAATATAAAAGTTGAGATGCTCTTGCATGGATGTGGGTCATTCCTTTGTGCCCCACACTCTGTAGTTCATGCTACTGTTACAGCTCTACCTTCTGCCTGCATAACATCCTCACTTCTCAAATTAGGCCCTTCAACTGTGATTGGTGAAGAACATTGAACAAATTCACTAAATTCAATGAAACCAGTCTAAAAATTCTAGAGATAATTTGTGGTTTTTAAAATTAAACATATAGAATTGGAATTTAAGAATTTGCTATCAAAATTATATAATCTATTCAATTTCCATTACACTTTAATGCATAAAAACACCAAGAAAAAATAAATTCTTATTCTGTTATATATTCAGTGATTATCTGATCTAGATGGTCCTTCCATGCTACTCAGGTCAGCATGCTGTGAATCCACTTGATTTTTTTCCCAAGGAGGTTTTTTGGCTTTGTGTCTTCAGAATTGATATTGTCCTTCTGAATTTCTACGTATTTTCCATTTCTGTGGGGCTGCAGACTTCAATTCCTTCTGTCCCTCCCAGTTCTGCAGGTCTTTGGGACTGCCCCAGCCATGCTGAAGCTTGTTTGCCCAGGCTGAACCGTCTGAGAGGTGAGGCACAGGGGCAGCACACCTGTCCAGTCTGATACATTTGTCTTTTAAAATGTCTTAGATAATAAGAAGAGGAAACTTGAAGCTGTCTGTTTGAAGCTGTCTGCTGCCCATATCCTGTGCAAGTTCTCCCTTCAAAAATTATTACATTCCTTTTTAAAACTAATTCCAAATAAAACATATTGGTGGATGCAGTTTCTGAAACAGTGGTAGCTGAGTTTTCACTTTAGTCATGTGGATATGCTACTGGCAAAGGAGACTTTTGCATAACCTGATGCAAATATGTGACAGACAGCTTGTCAGGAAATGCTCGGTATAGGCAATGATTTGGGACTAATTTCATGGATGTTTTCCAGTTTCTATTTTCTCCCCCGATCCTCCTTTCCTTTCTCTGAACAAGAGGGCTTCTGAAATTTCCTGTTTAACGTCTTTCACTTTGAATAAAGAATATGCTAAACATCCCCCCTGCAGCTGGTCCTGCTGAAATTGCTCCTCTGGAGGCACCAGCAGATGATGTTGGCGGATTTGAGAAGGTCCAGGCGGGAGGGTTTAGCCCCCAGCACAGCCCACACTGAAGCCTGCAACCCCTCCACCACTGCTCCCCACCTTCCACTTGCACACGCGTGTGTGAGCACACACACACATGCAGGGGCAAGCAGGGACTTTAAATGAACCCAGATGGCTGGCACACAGGGAGTAGACATCCTGGAAAAGTGCCCCAGGGCGCTCTGGTTGCTGTCATCTTATTCTACAAACCAAGTGCCTTCAAGATGTCTGTGTTGTTTCTTAATCGGAGATCACTCCCGTTTGGGCTCTTAGCCCCTTCCTGTTGGGAAACGTCAGTGAGGCATCAGAGAGATACACAGAGATTGATTTGACTGAAATCAACCATTCCCTTAACTCAGAGGTTGTAGATTATTATCTTTAATAAAGACCATATTGTAATAAAATCCAAATCAGATCCCAATTGAGAGACTGTACTTTCCCCTCTCCCACGTGTGCACTGTTGTGTGATTGAGTGATTTGAGCCTTGTACAAAAGAAATTAATTGGCTAAGAGTAACATAAAATGTTGGTGAAAAGTGTGAATGTGATGAATGCTGATAAGGAGTTTCAATTATTTTTTTCTTTTCTTTTTTTTTTTTTCCTGTTTCAATCACAATGAACACATGTTTCTCCTCTTTATTTCTCTATAAAAATATGCAAACAATTACCTGGCTTTGCAGACATAATTACAAAGAGGTTCATCTCTAAAAGGTTATTATTGATTTATAGAGTTCTTTAGTTTAATGGAAGACAGACAGGAATAAAAAGAAACTCTCTGCTTTCCCACAAATAACAGATGAGCTGGAAGGGAAATGTAAGATTTAGAAGTAATTTTTACAAGATACACAAGCTGCTTGTTTCAGAGGGGTGTTTCTTGTACACGCACAGAATCATTCAGAAACCACAGCTTAGCAAGGCTGGTAAAGGCATCTTGTCCTATGAGTCATTCAGCATGAGGCATTCTGACAGGCTGTGATAGCCAGTACCTGCAAATAACAGTACAGACGAAGTGTATGTAACACCAGAGCTAGTGCTGGATTTTAGAGGAGAGGTACACGAGCAGAAATGTCTAAGAGGAAATTCAATTTACTTGTGATTAGCAACTATCAACCACAGACTTTGGAGTGGGGTTTTTGGTGTTTTTGTTTGGTTGGTTGGTTTGTTTTGGGGGGGGTGTTTTGGTTTGTTTGGGGGTTTGGTTTTGTTTTGTATTTTAGGGTTTTTTGGTTTTGTTGGTTTTTTGTTGTTTTGTTTTGTTTAATAGGTGCAAATTTGTAACTAGATATTTGTAGGAGGATAGAGCCTGGTTTTGCTACACCTGGCCTTCCTCCATCTCACCTTGGACTCTCAGGAAACATCTCAGTGGAGTAGGTGACAATGGGACCATGCCTTCACAGAGGACACTACTCCACCAGTCTAGGGGTTTGGGTTATTTTTCATGTGATTTTTTTGTGTCCACTGGTGTCCACTTCCAAAATCTTATGCCATGAGTGCTTCAGGATAAGGACTGCCCTTTTGTCTGGCCTGCATTCATGACCAGCAGACTGTGGTGGGGCAATGGTGAAATCTCCTAGTGGCTTGAAGGAGGGAGCTGGGTGATGCCACAGCACCACAACCTGCTTTCTGGTTGGGACTGTGCACTCATTAATCAGCAAGTCCTGCTGAGAGAGAGAGATGTGGCTGCTACAGCCATACACAACAACAGAGTTAATTGCCTCTTTTTTCTAAGTATCGAGACAAAATAAAGTGTAGTTTGTCTTATTTACCTGTGTGCAGCAAGCTAGATTTGCTCTTACATCCACAACCTGGAACAAATTTATGGTATTGCAAAATTATTAATGCTGTATACAGTTCATCCATTTGGATTTAAAGAGAGCAAAACCTCTCTGATTCCCATTCACATAATATCCTGTGCTTGCTCCTGTCCTGGTTCCAGCACATCTCCCAGGTATGCACCCCACCAAGACTGTGGGGCTATTGGGTGGAGGGTGGGAGCTTTCTTGAGCCCCATGAACCCTTGTGGAGAACATGCTTCTTCTGGCTCTGCTTTATAATTAGCACTGCCTGAATCTGATAAAACAGCTTGTAAACAAAGCAGTCTGAGGAAATTTTAACAGAGAGACAGATTAAATCAATAGTGCATCATGTGCTCTGTGGTTGTAATTGCTCTTGATGGCCATTCAGCTTGCCTTGTTGTTGTTGTTTTTCTGCCTATAGCATAGAAAGTTTTGGAATAATAGTCCTTTGTTAGGCAGTATTGCAGAGGGATACAAGAGCTCCCATCCAATGGCTCTGGGCAACCCTAATACAGCCCCAGTATGGCTATGTGAGCTATGCTGGCACCACTGGGAGTTACAGAATCCCTATGACCTCTGCAGCTGCAGCCCAAAGCAGTGGGATGGGGCTAGATGGACACACTCTATTTGATTTCATTAAAGCATTTTTATTGCAGGTTTGAATTGCCCTTGGGAAGATTTTCTGTAAGCCTAAATAACTGCCCTAGACAAACACCTTCAAGCATTCTGTGCAAACATAGGTGCAAAGGCATTTCATGCTGTCCTTTTCTCCTAGTGCACATATTTAAGATCCCTGGATTTAATCCCCTACATGGATATTGTTTGTTGTATTCTTCTCAGCAAAACACATTCTTACTGTTTTATGCCTTTTGACAATAGTAAGCAACTACTGCTGCTGAATATTATAATTTGACTTTGTGGCTTGGAATGTAGAAATAAGAACTGCAGGATTATGTTTCATTTTATATGCAATCTTATAATGATCCATAATATCCTCTTGGAGATTTTGCCATATAGCAAAATAAGACAAACAGCAGTTTGCATGAAGAATTATCTTCTCCTATGTGTCTATATTGAATTACTTCTTTGCACCTCATTATACTAATTTAGTCCTGATTCTCAAAGATCTTGGGATTCCAGGTTGTTTTTATAAACTAGAAGCCAGTTGAAGTCATGGTCTGTGAATAGTCTTTAGGAACTTCGAAAACTTTGAGGATCCAACCCATTGTCAATAATATGGATAGTCCTGCAGTTAAGAAGATTCAGTTGTAAGAAAGTAATTCAACAAAAAATTTATTGTCTTCAGTAGTTCCCAAGCTTTTTTTTTTCTGCCAGGCAAACCCTCAGCAGTGACAAAAGTATCATATCACCATCCAGCAGCAGCAATGGCAACAGGTACTGTCTGTTTTAAGCAGCCAGCAAGCTTCTGATGGTATCTATGCCTCAGTACCATGGCACGCATCCCAAGATATGTGAACCTGAGACCTATCTGAACTTCACCTTAGTTATGTATCTCTAGCTCGGCTTAGGCAAGCCAGCCATATGTCCCTGTTCCCTCAGCAATCCCACTTTGGTATGCAAAGCTTCTGCAGACAGAGCTCACATGTCTTGGTCAAATACTATGTCAAAAAAAAGTCCCATTTGTTACTATCATGTACACTAGGGAAAATAAGGCTGATTGAATGAATGCCTACAGGATCCCTCAGAGGGAAAAGTTACCAACCTCTGAGTGGCCCACAGGGTCCTATTTCCTCCAACTAGAGCTGAGCTACATTTCCTTTTATTGTACAGCCTTAATAGTGATCATTGATCAGCACAGCTAATGTTATTTAATTTTGTTTAGATGTGATTGCAGTTACCATTTTGCAACTTATTCATTTTGCATCTCATGATGATAGAGAAAAGTGACACAAAGGATGTAAGTGGTGACACTGTGCAGCTGATGAAATAAAGTGAATTAACAGCTAATAGCTGGCAGATAGCAGCAGATCAGTTGATTAAACAGACAGCAGAAAGCTTGACATTTGCCATCCAGAAACTTTGTATATTGCTCTCATCTCTTCTCTGGAAATACTTCAGGAAACAAAAGTACTCTCTATGGCTTCAGTCTAAAAAAGCAAACATGAGAAGGTGATCTGCTTCCCTCCAGAGAACAGAAGAGCTGATGCTCAGGGAGAGGACAGATGAAAAGACAGGATTCCTGAGACGATATTTCTGTTGATAAGCCAAGAACCTACAGGATCGGCTCCAACATTTGGAAGAAGCAGCTTCTCCCTGGTCTTTCCTCTAGGAACTGTCTGCCTCTAAGTGCAGAAGGAATAATATAGCTGAAAAGAATGACACAACTATTTAACTCCTTCCTTAAATGGAAACCGTTCAAATGGTTCCTTCATTTATCTGTCCCAGTGGCGTATGAGAAAAATGGCTTGTGGGCTCTGCCTGGTGCCACAGAGATGAGAGGATGCACATGGCTCGGTGCTCCTCTCTAAGGATCTCTTTGTTCTTCCCAGTCCCTGGGGCACATGTTCCATGCGAGGCAATGACAGTTTTTGTTATCACACAGACATATCGGTTTCAGTGACAATCACTCTCTTTTCAAAAAAACATTATTTCTCATGATTGTCTCCCTCTTGGAAATGTGGCCTTTAAAGCCAAAATAGGGGGAAAGAAGAATGAAGGGGAGACAACAAATGTCTTGGCGACACAGAAGTTAAATGGTGTGTTACAGGACAATCCGTCAATTGGTTGAAGGGATATAAATCAATATACGTGCATGCAGAAAGGAAACACTGGACCTTGCATTGTGAAAGAAAGAGGGACAGTTTTGTCCTGACTGTGCAAGTTTAGCAGATATTATGAAGAAAACTGCACATACAAGAGGAATGAAGAAAGGGAGGAAGGAGGGGGGGAAGTAGGGGGGAAGGGAGGGGAGAGGCTCACTAATAACTGCGTGTTTTTTCCTTCCTTCCTAACTAAATGGTACATGTGACCTCATGAAGCCAATAAGTCATGAGCATCTGATGTAAAAGTTCCCCCCCAAAATGCTCCTTTAGCAAAGACCACTGGGTAAACCTTGTCATGACTAATTTCTGCAAATGCCTTGATTTAAGGCAGGCACAGGACCTGAAATTCACACCAGCTCTTTGTGTGCTGGAGTCACGCAGATACAGGCTTGGTGAGAAGAAACTGCATACTTCCTATTTTATTTCACCACTGCTTGACTGCTTTTCCTCAGACTTAAAATCATTTGCCAGGTCAAAATAAACTCGTCAGAATCCCAACGTGAAAAATGTACCTAACAATTCAACCCTTGTAAGTTGGGAATTGGAAGAGAAAGTGCAGTGGAGTTTAATTAAATTATATAATAAGCAGCTTAACTTGTGGCTTGACTTTGGTTTCTGTTATTCTTATCATCATAAGCATTGTAGCTGGCGAAGAGCTATTGAAATATGCATAGCAGAGATGACCAAACTTGAGATTGTTTGGGTTTCACAAGAGCTTGTCTGTCAGAGCTTAGTTTTGCAAAGTTGAATCCAGACGGGAGGTCAGGCTAATTCCAATTTAATTCAAAATTTTCCTTGGAGTTAGCAATGAGTTCTACATCTGACCTATCTTTATTACAGACAAAAATCAAAGGAGATTTGAATTTGCAAATCCTCACCTGTCAAGTCCTGGTTTGCAGAATGAAAACCAGTGCTGGCTCAGAGTTGGGTGAAGCTGAGTATATAATCCTGGCTTTAGATTTCTCTTGTGAACAAGTTAATTGGCATTGCTCGGAAGATGGCTCTTAAAAGACAAGGTGATGCTCCTGGCACCCCTGCAGTGCTGTAGACCTGTTCAGCCCATCCCACTGCTGAGAGTTATCAAATTCTGCCCTTCATTTGAGCTTTCTCAAGTGCCCAGCATACAGCTACAGGAGGCAGACAAACAAAACTGCTGATAATGTATGAAGTGGGTGAGGGAGTGCCCAGATAAGCTGCCACGACGGAGGGTGGCAACTTACAGTGGTCAGCAGTTTCTGGCAGGGGACACTCCAACCTCTCAAGCCCATACCCCTTTTTGAGGAATAATTTATCCTCTGTCTAGTATGTAGATGTTGGCAGAGATTTATACCATGCTTCACCTTAATTGTCAGTAAAGCTTTCCAGTATTTACATAGCGGTGGGTTCCTTCATTATGTGAATGCTCATAAATTTGACTAATCATAACAGAGATCTTTCCAAAAGTTTTCTATACATCTCATCCTGCTATGGAAACAGGTTGCTTTGCCCACTGAAATATGAATCTGGATCTAGGGCTTCGGTTTGGCAACATTTCTAGTTTTGAGGACTGTCTCATGCAAGATTCAAGTCAGAATAATTTCAGTCTGTTTAGTGGTCTATAAATCCAAGTTCCCCAAACACCAATGAATCACTCTGTTCTCTGCCCCGGGGGGTTGACTATTACAAACAATGACTGAAGTCATCAGCAAAAGACAAGGTCACAGGCTGAAAGAGGAAAATATGCTTTTTCGTTTCTAGTATAAAAAAATTGCATTGTTTGAAAATGTCAGTGCATGAACTGGGCTAAATGGAAGCAGACTAAGTTGGGCTCTGACATCTAGTGCTTCCTCCTCCACTCCTATTCCGTTTAATTTGACAGCTACTTACCAAGATACACAAGCTCAAAAATTCAGAATAAGATGCTAAGGAAGAACTACATTATCCATCCTCTTTCTTGTCACTGGAAGCTCTATGGACTGAAGATAGGAATGGGATGGGAGAGTCCTGGACTCCAACTCAGACATTGCTTCTGTTTGCCACTGCAAACAAGGCACTTATACCCGCTGCCAAGGCCTGTTCATAGCAGTTATCTGCCTTGCAGTGGTGAGGTGTTGCCTAATCAACAATTACAGCTGGGGAAGTGTAGTGAGATTCACAGAGCCAGCATTGAGCACAGAGGCAGCTGCCAAGCAATGTACAGGTTCATCAAAGTTGATGATCTCCAGAGCACGCTGAGGAAAAACTGTTTACAATACACAGCCAAATCCTTGGTAATTCTCAGTTTCAGGCAACCCCACAGGTTCTCTGGGTTGGTTAACAGAAAATAGTTTGTCTCAGTTATTTTTATGTTCATATATATTCATGGATTATATATATATATATTCATATATGTATGTAAAGGCAATCAATCTAGTCAAGGTAAACCACTTTAAAACACTTTACACTTACCACCAAGTAAAAGCATGAGCATGGCAGGCACTGCAGAGTGACTTAAAAGTAACTTACAATAACAACAGGGTTTTTTTCCCTAGTTGGCAAATCAAATATGACCCTTGGATCTTAAATCCCCAGAGGATACAAAAAATGTCATCTTGAATGTAAATGCACTATTTCCCAAAACTTTTTACTATGGTTCAAGGATGAAAGGGTTTAAAAAAAAAAAACCACCTTCTGTTTAATGTATGATCTCCTAGTGCTACGTGCATTAAGTGCTTTTACTTTAGGCTTTATCCTTTATCCTATAAATAGAAAAAAACGCAGCCTTACTTGTCAAGCTGCCACAGAAGATGTAGTGTTAGACATCAGCCCGAACCAAATCTCAGATGAATCTTTGGTCCCAGTGAAGTGACTGTGTGTGTTTTCTCAGTGGCTTTAGTAAGTCTGCCCCTCCATCGTCTTGCTCAACCCTAAATTTTAGAACACAGGCAAGATTCCTCTCAGCTCAGGAATCCTCCTGAAAATTCAAAGGTATGAAAGGAAGTTTTAATCAAACATATTCCAGTCAGTGTTTCATCAATAAAACTGCCTCTAACATACAGCTGTAAATGTAAGTGTCAGAGCAAAATTCAGATTTACAAAGCCTGTTGGACCTCATCTGATATTTTCTGTCTAATGATGCAAGAGAAAATAAACAAACAGAAGAAGTCAGTAGTCGCAAATTGAACCATTTCACCCATGTTTAGGCACTGAGAATTTTCCATTTGCCTCCTGTAAATGGAAGATCCTGCTGACACATTCTTGTTCCTGAGATTTTTGTATATGCTTTCAAAAACTGTAAAAGTCTATTTCTCATTTGTAGCTAGAATTATGCAGTTGGGCTAGAACAACTGCTGCTTTGTCCAGGAATTACAATTCTCAGCCTTAAATTCCTGAAAGAAAAAAAAAATTCAGATACAGAGCCATGGCATTTGCCTTTAAAAAGAGAGTAGGGTGTTTTTCACTTCCTCTCCATTTTTTCCCCTTAATATCCAGCAATATTTGAAATCTTTCAGAGAGGAAGATAACTGGAAGTTAAAGAACATTTCTGCATAGAATAGAAAGTCCAGCAATTGGTTAAAGTACCTGCAAGGCACAACTGTGTTGAAACATCCATCGTCTGCGTGTATTTAGGCAATTAGCCTGATAATGCTCTGCTTGCTAAAAGTAGGGTAATTTCTTACACAAACTGTTTCCCTAACTAAAACTGTCCAAGGTAAAAATATTTTGCAAAAATTTCTGACTTTTTATGAGAATCTGCTTTGAAACATAAGAGAGAAAAATAAATCTTTCTATCCTCTAATAATACAGCACTTCAATTTCCTAGAAAGACAAATTTTTATATCAAAGTTTTCATTTAATATTTTGACACAATAGACTTAATGATTTAAAAAAAAAAATACATTAAAAAACTCCAAATGCTGGAAAACACATGTCAATCAACTATTTTCATTTCAGAGAAATGCTTTGTGGGGATTTTTTTATTCTGGAATGGTCACTTCTTTACATTTTGACATAAATCTTGCTTTCCTGCCCCCCCTCCCAAAAAAACCTCTCTGTGTCTGTAGCTACTTATCCTGTGCCTTTAGGACCTAGATATGCAGTTTTAAAAGGTGCATCAGCAGTCAAAATGTGTTTGAAGGATACAGCCACAATTTGTGGGAGCAACGGTGTCAGCAGTAGAAAAGTCAGCCTTTGGGAACACTAATCTTTCTTTAGGTTTACCCTGTAGATGACCAAATAAGTGTTTAGTTTGTCTTCTATGTTCTGTGCAGAAAGATTTTGAAAAAAAAACCCAAAACAACAACAACAACAAAAAAACAAACAAGCAAAAACAAACAAAAAGAGTTAAGACATTCCTTTTTGGAGCTCCACTGAGACAACTCCTTTAATCAGGGGTGAATTGTCCCATTCTCCCCTTACTGTTACTCTTTAACCTTACTGTACATACTAAACCTTGGACTGATTTAGTATTTAAATGATATACAGTAACCATCCTGCTAAATGCAAATTAAATGCACACTTACTCTTTAAGACAATTTAAGGTGTCACCTTTATAGCTAAAAGACTGTGACATTTCATGAACTCACAGCCACATCTTCCCACTGATAATGCCAAACTGAACTGACTGGGCTAAATTCAGCTGTGGGGTAACCAAATGCAACGTGCCTGCTGTCAAAGGAGTTACATGCATTTACACCAAGGCTGATTCCAGGCTTTCATTATCTACACTTAAACCTAGCATAATTTATTTGAAAAAGTAGCTGAGAACAGTAATGTTTCAGCTGTTATTCACAATATAGGCACGATGTGTCTTAGAAATGTACATTGGCTTAGCTCCTTCAACGACTTGATTTATGCTGGGTGAGGATCCAGCCCTAGCTGAAAAGCAAAGACAAAGAAACTTCAGCTAAACTGAATTGTTCTTGGAAAACTACATAAAATCATAGAGACTGATGAAACAACTAGTAGCAATTAATATGTTCTAATATTAGCCAACATCACAAAGCAAAGGTTCAAGAAGACAACTTTGAAGAGAGATGACTGTCCTTCGGGATGCTTCTGAGCAAGACTGAGCATGAAGCATTGAAGGGAATGTTGGGAATCTGGGCACAAGAGCCCAGATTTCAAGGTATTTACGTGTTCAAAGATGCAAATTGCTACCTTACTTGGAGCTGTACCCTTTTGTGGTGTCTCTGAACTGAAGAGGTGCCTATGAGCATTATTTGGCCACAGAATGCCTGTGGAAATCAGACTTGATGGCAATTTGAATAAGCACAAAACTAACATTGGAATCAATTGTAATGCGAATAAAATATTAACATAAGCCATCAGTTCTCCTTGGAGGTCATCTTATGCTATGCACAGCATAGCCTTATGGCAGAGCCTCCCTGTGTGACTTCCTCTTTACCATAGCTTCCTTGCTCACAGCACCTCCTTAGAGGAATCAGAAGCTTTCCTTACATTTTCCTCCAGTAATCCCCCAATTTCAAAATGGACAGCATAATTGGCCTTCTTAATTAGTACAGAGTACATAGAATTTATCTGAAATACCTTCTGTACCATCATTAGAAGTTAGAATACATTATGAAGAATACATTATTGCAATTTTTTCCCTTCACCTTGTACTTCTTAGACTTATGAAAAAAGTGCTTTTCAATGTAGTGTTTTAAAGAAAATGCATTCTTTGTTGTCAACATGTAGAGCTGCTAAATTGACAAATTCATCATCCCATTATAATCCCTGCACCTGTTCCAGTTTGCAGTCTGCGGTGTGTTTTAGCTCATGTATGGTGAGTGCATCTGCTTAACAAGGACAGTTAACTGGCAGAATTTGTTTATAAACCCAGTGAAGAACTAAATGAGGTAAACTGCATTATCTTACATGTTAATTGTATTTCAATGCAGGCAAACATTTATTACAGATGCAGACGGCACACCATACATTCTAATTGTGTTTGCGTCCATTTCTGGTTTTATCCTGGTTTCCAGAATTTCTTTCAACATCATATTTCAGGGCTTCAAGACAGAGCCTGAGACATCCCTAAAAAAGATGCTCATAACAGTGCTCCATACACATGCACGCAGGCACACATGAAGGAAACGAGCACGTCATTGGCAGGAACAGTTTGTTAGAAGGATGCTGCCATGTTCTCCTGTCTGGCACATGTCCGTGACGAGATGCAAACTTCTGGGAATCTGACCATGGCTTTGAAACAACATTACAAACGTCTTCTGGGTGAAGCCTGCAGTTTTCTTGGTGGCAGGTATATAGCACCTCCATCCTCGCTCCCATTAACTCCCTTCTGTACTTCGACATTATGGCAGGAGCAGGGATCACATAATACCTGTAAAAAAGACCCACAGGACCCATCTCACAAACAAAATTCTGCTCACTGTTTCTGCCCAAAACATATTTTTTCTTAAACTTGTTGTGATTTGAATAGGCAAGGTAGTACAGGGGCTCAAGAGGTGGAGGAACATCCTGCCTGGCAATTTGGAAGCTGAGGTAGAGCTACTCATGGCACATCCAAATCAGTGGAAAGGGTCAGTAAAAACCTCAGCAACACTCAGGCAACCCTAGGTCCGGTGATGAACTAAATTCAGACCTCTGAGACCTTGTCCAGCAATGTAGCCACAAGAACCTTCTCCTTCCCTTGCCCTCTCTCTCTGCACAGTATGTTATTCTCCAATTTTAAGCTCATTTTTATCGAAGAGGAAGGATATTTGCTTCTTTGGCATGGCAGAAATCCCTCCACCCATATCCTCTGCTCCTCACTACCTTAAAATTTTTTAGAGTCAAACTGACTTGTGGCTGAGGAAAGGCTGGCTGGGCCAGCAGTGGGACCAAAATATTGACTGTCTGAAGACAAATGTTCAGTTTGGAGGTTGTACAGGTAGAGTGGGATGGACTTGCTGCAGAGGTGCAATAGGAAAACAAAGGGGCGCTTGGGAGTAGTTTCCTACTGCATGCTGAGGTCTGAAAGTCAGAGGCAGAAAAAGGGTTTACCTTTTAAACTAAACAAATGTGAGATGGAGGTGCAAGAAATGTGGGCCTCTTAGTGCCACAGCTCCTGAGACAGTTTCCTGGCCAGCCACCACTCTGTCCTTGATGGGAGGGTGCTGGAGCCCACCACCATGCCCTGCATTCCTGGATGCTGCCCCACTGTAAGGCCATTAAAATCCATGGCAATTTCAGAACCTGGGCAGCCCCTCGAGAACTGCCAGAGAAGATACACCTGGTCTTGATTTGTTGACTTTCCTTGGGAATGGTTCAAAATTGAAAGGTGATGGGGAAATCTTTGAAAGCTCGAGTTCCCTGTGCTAGTCAGAGTGTTTTGTAGGTGTGCAAACTTCTCTCTCTGCAGCAAAGCAGCCATTGTATCCTCACTCAAAGTGCAGCCAGGACTCACCTACTGGTGACCAAGCACTCAGGTAATTTCTGAAGGTGAGACCAAGTCCTGGCACTGGAGGTCAAGCAGAACAAAGGTTAGATCTCTGCCGAAGTTTAAATACAGTTTTGAATTTACATCCACTCTAGGGAAATTAAAGAAAAGAACTTTGTGGGAGCAAGAAGGGTACAGAGAATAAAACAGAGATTCTGGCCAGAGAGAGGGGGAATGAAAAATAAATCTGCCAGGCTGAGAAACTGCATAGCATGTGGCTCTTATCCACTCTGCTTTTTGCTTCATATGCAAAGAGGCTGCAGAATTAGATTCTCTAATCCAAATACTTTAGGAATGATTCTCTAATTTCCCTTGGAAATTAATTGGTTTTTTTTTTAATGAGTGGTAATGCTGCTTGCATTTTTTGGTTATGGGAAGGTTAAATGAAGGAAATCTTTGCCTAGAATAATCATCGTTACTTAACCTAAATTTATTCCATTCCTCTGAAACTTTGCAAAAGCGCAGCTCTTTGGTCCTTGAAGTTACACTGGAGTAAAACTCAACAGCTTGCTAAAATATTGCCATATGAGTAGAAACATTTAGCACTGAGGAACTGATGTGGTGGAGGAATAAAAGGTTGTTTGTTAGCGCTGGCTGGCACCGGGTATTAAGCAATACCATGAGCCTGCCAACAAGAAGCCGATAACAAGACTTTCTGAATATCTTCCAAAGCTTCACAGAAATACCTGCTTGCATAATGTTTTGCACTTAAGCTCTTAAAAGTTTACCAGAGAAAAGTGGCTTTAAATCTGTGCGAGCACCCCCCACACAGATGTATGCACACATAGCAGGAGGAAAACTGATATCGAACACAAGAAATTATCAAAGTTTAACACGTGCAGATTGAATGTAAACAATAAGATAACTGTTTCTGCTCTGCACACTAATTTCTCCTCTGAAGCACACAAATGGCTTATCACCTTATTTGGATTTAGGCTCGCACCCACTTTATACTTACGTTTTAGCTATTTCTCAGTGTCTAAAACTAAGGGAGAACTTGAAACATGATGCCTGCTCTTCCCTTCCATACTTCTTTTCTTCCTTTCAGGTAGTACAGTTTTCACTCAGATCTAAGAAAATTTTTGTTTCTGTGTGCAAAGCTTCTTGCTGGCATAAAACTTGAGGCAAGAAACTCTCTATGCAGCACTGCTGATGCCTCTCAGTCTTGAAGTATAGCATCTCTTCTTGATCTTCTTGCTCTAGTCTCAGCTCTTCAGGGCAGGAATATATCCCCAAAAAATGTGTCTATGGAGTTTAAAAGACATTTTCTTGAAGTGGGACCAGAGCAAGATCTACAGACCTACAACATGAATTTGAACCTAGATCTCTAGAAGTGAGAACCTAC
This sequence comes from Pachyramphus minor, assembly GCA_013397135.1. Lineage (NCBI taxonomy): Eukaryota > Metazoa > Chordata > Aves > Passeriformes > Tyrannidae > Pachyramphus > Pachyramphus minor. The sequence goes on from VYXB01005617.1 coordinate 606,071, forward strand.
TGTATGCAGCATTCCTTAAAACTGTACTATCATGGGCAAAATCCCACTTCCTAAAATGTTTTATCAAAATGTGGAGTGAAATCCTGGCCCTGTTGTATCAGTAGTAAAGCTCCCATTGTTTCAATCAGCTGCTTTATTCCATACAGGAATACATTTACTTTAGCCCTGCGTGGCATTTCCAGACTCCGTACAGTTCAGTGCATGCACAGTAAATCTGATTCAGCGTGGCTGCCGGTTTGATAACCCTACCAGATGCCTGGAAATCTCAGATAAACACAGGCAATTCTAAAATTGTGCCAAGACAAAATTTCTGGATAGAAGAGGAAGAAATGCTTGGAAAGCCCTGGTACATAATAATGTACCTTTATATAGCTTAGCATTGTCTTATGGAAGACGGAGAGCCGTCCACCTTGGACCTGCTTCTGATTTGTACACAACTGAAACAGATTAAATTTTTTTTTAAGTCATGGCAGAAATGTGGTGCACTGCAAAATGTCCACATGTGCCCTGTCAAGTAACGAAATCCTCTGATTCCAAATGGTCCTCAAACCCATGAAGTGTGGAGTGAGGCAGCATCAACCATGCCCAACTTAAAGGGCACCCCACCTATGCCTCTTGTTGTTCCCATAAACAATGTGGTAAGAGGCATTACAAGGATCCAAAGTGCAGAACAGAACGGGTGAAGGAAGGAGCTGCATGGAGAATGGCTTGTATTAGGACCCAGATCCCAGTGGCATGGGATTGCTCTACTGATCCTGTTAATAGTCAGCCTTTTCAGATGGACCACGTGCTGCCCTGGAAGCACTGGAAAAACTCCTCTTCCTTTCAACAAAAGGGAATAACCTCAAAATTATGAAGATTTTTTGCTGCTCAAGGAAAAATTTCAAGTGTAGTGGTTGTGGAAGTGAAAAACAGAAGAATATCGGTTTGTTTGAAACAATGATGCTGTATCAGTCTGCTGAAAGTGGGGAGGGCTGTTTCTTCAAGGCACCCAAATTAAATTTTTCCTCCCCTTGTGAGGTCAGTCATGCCAGCTGCTCAGCTGGGACTTGGGACATCAAATGACCTGTGCTTAGTTAAACTACTCTTGAGTTTGAAGTGGTTCAGGGTAGAGACCCCAGCACCTCTAAAAGCTGAGCCACAGAACAATTTATTTTTGTGAACTCCATGCAGAAGCACTAGCAGAAATGCAAAATCAATTTAGATGTCTTAATTTCCCAGTCAGTAAGAGCTGCTGCCCTGGAGGTGAGGCAAGAAATGTTAATGTGCTGGTTCTAGAGCTTTTGCCCCATTATGTCCACAGACAGTCATAAAAATAGACTTTGAAAAATCAGGTGGAGCATTACAATGTCTTTTGTCTGATAAAGATGCAGGAAAAGCAAAGATTCTATCCTCTGCAGAAATGAGTGAGGAAGGAATTTCAAGGGAGAAAGGGAAAGCAGGACCCAAGCACATCAATGTCCTTCAAAATCACTGTTCAAACTGGGAAATGTTGCTGAGCCTGGAGTAGTGCCCAGGTACTGCCATCCTCGGAGTCCTACCAGCGGTTTGGCTTTGGCAGTCAGCACCAGCTCCAGGGTCTGCAGTGGAAAGAGCACATCCCAGGAGTGAGAGAGCACACCTCACTCCCTCAATCCTGTGTCTGATTTCCAATTCTTTCATGGAATTGTGGGCAGCGCAGTCACAAAACTCCTCTGGAAAGTGAAGAGAGAAAAGGACTATAAGCAAAAGGAACAGATGAAGTTCACTTTCTACATCTGTTTTTTATTGAGGGAGCTGTTACTGTGAGCAAAGTCAGCTGAGACATTCCAAGTCACTGCAGCTTGAATTTTTAAGCCAAGCTATAAATATCTTTCTTTTTTTTTTTTTTTAAACAGTGATTATTGTTTATGCTTTCTTTCTATTTACTCTCCTTTGATTTAGTAACATGGGGAGGGTTGCATCACTTCAGCATGTCAGTTGGAAGCAGTTGTCAGCTACATTAAAGATAACCTCTTGTGGATTACACAGTTCAGGACTGTGCTGTCTGTCTCCTCTCTGTGTTGTGACCCCAGGTGGCTCAGAAGTACTTCGGGTCAAACTTATTATATACTATTCACTATCCCAATAAACAAGTAGCGTGTTGTCACATTTGGAGTGCTGCGTATTTTTCTAGTAATTATGCCTTATTATATATTTACTATTCAGAAAATGCAGGTGTGGGCTGTTGAACTGGGGCCAATGAGAATTCGTCGAACTGGCAGCAATTGCTTGGTGAGTCATGTTTCACTGTCTGTTGGTTTTACAACTGTTTTCACTACTAATTTAGCTCTGCGATGCAATATGCAATTAGTCCTATTATGGAAGCAGCTGTATTCAGTTTTACAATGGCACTTTCCCCTTTGGCTTGTACCAGAGCCTGTTGTGGTTCTGCTCATTTGATGACTGAAGTTGTAAAGTGGTATCTGGATGAGCCACAGCAAGCCATGAGCCTCATACAAATGTGATTCTTGCTCATACACCACTGCTTTAATGCTATTTCTTACAGCCCAATTAGAAATGTGGTCACAAAGGAAAACTGTTTCTTGCTACAGAAAGTAGTATTGTCATGCAGCGATTTGTTGCCATGCTGGTATCACCTCTGTAGTTTTGCAGCTTATTATAAATAACATTTGGTACCCAGAAGATGGTGGGGCGGGGGGGAGCTTCTGTTTGGAGATAAGCTTCACTTGGAAGTTTGCTTTTCCAGGCTTCAAAAATTAGTTTGCAAGCTGTAACCCCTGGATGGTGGCCACAGGAATGAAGTAGGGCCATGTGGGGATGGTGGCTGGTGTGGACAACAGGAGGTTTCAGTGAGCCCGTGAAGCCCTGGTTTGTTGTGATAGTGACAGCAACAGACTGGGGCCCCACAGGCTCGCTGAAACCTCACAGGCTTCATTCCCAGTCCTAAAAAATCTTTGTGCCAGTGTCATGGTTGCTCCCTATACCCACCACTTGGATAACAAGCGAGAACAAATCCTCTCCAAAAATACACAAGAAAACATCCGAGAAGTAAATACAAATATCAATTACACTAATTAGTTGCCTTTACTGTCAACAAAGATGTAATGGAAATCAAATACATATTGCTTATTAGTTTAATGTGTACTAGAGCCACTCTGTTAAAAAGAGTGGGGTCTTGAATAATTGCTGAGAACATTCACTACATTTTTTCTGCTGTGTTATTACCCATTTTCACACTCATACATATGTTCTGGTTTTGCTGTGTGTCACACAAAATGGCAATTTGGTAGTGAAAAAATGAGAAATCATGACATTTCACATGTGTTTTCAGTAAAACAACAATTTTCCTCCTAAAGGGCTCCAGTTTTCTTCCTCAGAAATAGGGCTATTTACAATGAAAATGTTCCTGTTGTGGTGGAATAATGACACAAAGAAAGGCACCCGGCTGAATACTGCAAAGAGAAGTTAAAATGTCTGTATTTCCAATGCTTGAATGCCAGGTGAGGTGAATTGCAGACTCTAAAACACCACCTCAATAACCAGTGTTTGCCAGCATCAGAGCTGGCCCCAGCAGAGCCCATTCGCTCCAGGATTGTTTCTGACCACTGTTGCTCTCAGTTGTCATTCTGGTCAGGCTATTACAGAAGAAACTATTTTGCAGGAACTTTTTGCTATGAGAAACAAATAAACTCTGCCCTGCAGAGAATAGCCATTTGGGAGAGCTAGACTGATGGAGAGTTGGTAGTTTGCCCAGAGTGTATCATTTTCTATCCAGAGGCTGGCTTTATGCTAGTGCAAACAGCTGGAGTTACGCACTGTATTTCATTGCAAGCATGTAAAACAATAATGAACTTTATGGTTCTATAAGGATTTGCAAAATTATTCCCAGGTCTAAAGTTTAATTGTTTAATGTCACCAAATGACTTTGCAATAACTGAGCACTGTGGAGTGGCAGAAGTTAATCACTCGACTGAAGTGAATTAAGATTTTCTAAAGCTACATTTATCACTGTAATTTTAGGCTAATTTGATTTTCCATTCATAAAATATGATTTCAGTTTCTGTGTCTCTATGAGCTGTAGATAAGGAACGTGCCTGTTTAGAAAACATGTTTTTGTCAAGCATTGTCAAAGGTGATGTACATACTGATAACAGGAAGATGAAAAGTTTGTCTTGGCACTGCATTCTACATGCCTCAGCACTTGAGTCCACGTGATCTTTAAGACCTCTAGCTATTTTAAAGCTCAGTGGGCCAGATCTTCAGCATTCACTTTGTCTTACCTGTTCTGGCTTTCCATCAGGAAATGAACACACCAACAACCTTGCTTGAAACAAGAGTTAGCCAGGATAGATTTATTTGCTTAAAGGAAATCCTGCAAGCCAAAAAGCCCATTTCCAGTGGCTGCTTAACTCCTAGAATAGCTGAGGGATGCCTCAGTACCTCTCTGCTTGACTTTTGCTCTCAGGTACCCAGAACAGGATAGAGTTGCTTTAATATTAGCCATCTGGAAGTAACCAGAAGTCACTTATGGTTGAGGAAAGTTGTCTAAGCAATGGCAATAGTCAGTGGAAAGAAACAGGTTCCTGTCTGGGATGTTTTATCCCACTTATCTCTACTAGCTATAGCAGGAGCCAAGTCAGGTATTAAGCCAGTGGCTAGAGGAGAGGGAGGCAGGAGTACCCACATCTCTCTCAAATACACCTTGAGACTCCTGTTGGTATAGCTCAGCAGTGCCCGACAGTTCCCAACCTTGTTTCAGTACTTCACAGTAAAAAGCCACAGGGAAATACATATAATCAATCTTTAATTATAAACTGTGGGGGCAAAAATGAATCCCAGAATGGTCCAGAAACTCAGAGGGGGACCTCAGCTTCTCAAAGATTCTGCAGAGTTTCCCCACTGCTGTGAGGCAGACAATTAGTCTTAGAGAGGGGTGGAGGTGTCACACCTGAGCCTTCTCTCAAGCACTCACTCACCTGCCTACAAGCTCCCAGCTCAGTGAACTGCATGCCCACATCAGCGCAGGGAGATATCCCAGTGTCCTTGTGCCAAAGATGTTCATAGTGGAGGCAAAAGGGACTGATAATCTTGTGCCAAGAATCCAGCATCCAATATACAAAGGATTAAATCATCTGGTGGATTTGTCCTATGTGCCCTTAGAACTTTGCAAATTGTGGATTTTGACATTTGTTTTTCTCGAAGTGAAAGGATTTCTCCAGGAAAGAAATACACCAACAGCACTTCAGTTCAAATCTTAAAACAAATCACTGAGCCCTCTCCTCACCTTTAGAAGAGGTTGGGCACTCTGTATCTTAAATCTTTTTCAGAATTCCAGAGGCATTGATGGACAAAGAAAGAGACAAAGCTGACTCCAAAGGCCAGCATCTCTGCAAAGTTTCCCAAACACAGCTAAGTGTATCTAAATCAAAGTAACTGCATCATTATTATTATTATTATTATTATCAGGAGTAACTTTTATATTATTTTTTGTTTGTCTTGTTTTTATTTTATTTTAATTTTTGAAATGAAGACATCTCCCACCCCTGATTCCCTTCTCTTCTCCCTCTTGCATGATCCCCATTACTGTGAGGGGGTAAAAGGTACTACTTGCTGGTTTTCATTAGTAGTGAATATGAGTGTGGTTAGCTGTATTATGGTTCGTATATAGACAACAGTTTACACTCCCCCTCTGCACAGAGCATGTACTCAGATGTTGTACACACATGTAACATGCTGTCCTGGCCCCAAATTGCTTCCAGGTTAGGTCATCTCTTCAAGCCCATTTCCCCTGCTTTTTTCTCTCTTGCATTTTATCGGCCTGGCAGAAATTAGCCACAAATCCAGCCTGGTTTTAGCGTCCTCTGCACTCATTTGTTCCAATTTTTGTACCCCCTGAACTCTTCCTCTCACACACAAACAATTTATTCTCACACATGGCAGGCATGCTTGCTCATGAATTATTTATATAGCTTTGGTAACTTCTGCTTTTCAAATAATGAGAGAAGAAAATGTTTCCAGTGTAGGAGTCATAATAACAGAGAAATCCAGGCAGTTTGGTGTTCAAAAAGATGGTAAAATGCCCGAAGTTAAAAATAATACATTGCTTTTGAACAACTGAGGAAACATTACAAGGGCCTTTCAAAGTAATCATCTACCCTCAGAAATACTGCTGAGAGGCTAAAATTAGGAGTTGATATCCAGCAATGACTAAAGAGGCTTTCATTCTCCCAGTTTTTTCCAAAGGTTGGGTGGGATAAACTCACCCATTGTCTAATATACCAACAGCAACATTGTCCCTTACTTGTATGGAGGGAGAAGCTGTGCCTTCCTCTCCTGAGTCAAAATGACACAGATTTGCTGACAAGAACAAAACTAATAAGATATACTGCAGGAAAACACACTATGTGACACAGCTTCTGTGGTGCTTTGATCTTTTATTACACTGAGAAATATAGATAGGCCGTGCTTTCACTTCCTAAACACAGCCAAGTGCACAAAGCAGGGAATACAGCATCTAATAAAGATACCTCATTTAGACAGAAACTTGGTAGGAGTATAAAAAAATAATTCAATTTCAGATGTGTTCAGAAAAAAAGCAAAGACACTGATGATAACACTGAGGATGAAAGGATATGCTAGCTCAGGGAGGGAGCAAGGAATAAAAGGAAATAATTACTCATTTCATTACTCATAGGCAACTTTAGATAGGAAGGGTAGAACACAAAACCTCACGAAGGCATTTTATTGTCAGCAGTTTGGAGCACAAGGAGACAGCTACTGTATCTGCCATGGGCTAACAGGTTGTGTCTTAGAGCAAAGTGATCTGTGTTATTGCCCCCCCACCACAGAGGTAGTGGGGCAGCATTACTGGCGCATAAGGTCCCAGCCAAAGGCTCTCATGACAGACATCTCCTGTAACTGGCTCTGTTAGGTTTGATGATGTAACTCTTGGTGTACTTTCTGGTGGGTTGTCGTAGCAACTAGGAAATAGGCAGATGGAAGCCAACAGCACCTGCCTGCCTCTGCCTGCCCACCTATATGGGCTGTGGGAGAGGGCACTGGGTGGAGCAGGGGAGGACTGGGAGGTGACCCCAACTCTGGAGGCCTGATGTCCTCTACATTAGCAGCTCTGAATCCCAGTGCTCAGGACCCTCTCTGTCCTATTCTTCAAGTAGGCTTAAACTCGACGTTTCTCCACTTCATGGCTGATGCATAAGAAGAAACACTGAAATATCATTATTTTAAAAAACTAATTATTTTTAACTTTCAGACGAAATTCAGTATGAATTAGTTGATTGGTAATTGTGGCGACTGCAGCAAACTAAATAATTGTTCTAAAAGTATAATCCGATGAGGATTTACAATTGCTATGCTTTATTCACCAGGATACACAAAAGAAACACCCATTAAAAATGATGATTCCTAGTTAAAGATTTTCCTTTTGCCCTTGAAATGCTTTGACATTTTCTTTTTGCTGTTCTGCAGCAGAGCTATTTGAGACTTAGTTAAGTCTCAAAGTCAAGAAAGTCAGTGAGAACTACCAAGCCTAGTTTTTCCTGGAGGCAGTATATCCTCTGCAGCATTTCCCCTGCAGCATTTCCTAGTCAGGATTTATTGCCCAAAGACCTCCAGTTTTTGAGGTGGTCCATACTGATTTGCCTGTCCAACCTACCCTTGGCAACTTTTACAGAACACAGTACTGTGACAAACAGGTTCCGGTACTGATTACCAAAGTATATTTTTCTACAGAAAGTTGTCCATCCTGTATTTGAAGATCCCTCTGCCAAAAAATGCCACCCAAATACCTTAACATCATGTTTCTTCCTATTGTTGATTTTGGAAATTGTTGGATCCTTCAGCTTAAGTTCAGTACCCTCAAAGAAATCACCTAGGTGCAGAAAAGTGTCAGCTCAAATAGTTTAAGCCTGGCAATATAATAAGAGAGTGAAAAAAACCCTATAAAAGTTGAGGAACCTGTCGGATCAGTAGCTGCCCATCCAAACTAGACTTTCCATTACATTAAGGTGAAAATTGACAAGAATTAGGAAAAGAAACATTTTGTGCTGCTGAAGTCAACAAAAAAAGGAACTGGAGGCCTAAAAAACCCTATAAAAGTTGAGGAACCTGTCGGATCAGTAGCTGCCCATCCAAACTAGACTTTCCATTACATTAAGGTGAAAATTGACAAGAATTAGGAAAAGAAACATTTTGTGCTGCTGAAGTCAACAAAAAAAGGAACTGGAGGCCTAAAAAACCCTATAAAAGTTGAGGAACCTGTCGGATCAGTAGCTGCCCATCCAAACTAGACTTTCCATTACATTAAGGTGAAAATTGACAAGAATTAGGAAAAGAAACATTTTGTGCTGCTGAAGTCAACAAAAAAAGGAACTGGAGGCCTAATTCTAAAGAAAGGAAGACCAAGGTTTAGGGGATTACAGGAGAAGGGAATCGATGCTGGAACAAAGCCTTCAGTCATGGAGTTGCATCAGTTTTGAGGTGTTCAAAACAAGGCCAATACAAAAGGTTAGCATAACTGTTCCTTCCTGAGGTTTGGACTAGATGACCTGAAAGGTCTTTGCCAAAGCTATTATCAATGGTACTGTGATACTGTTATCAGGCAGCTTTTGTACACCAATAACTCAAAAATGGATGTTCGTTTTAGAATGACATTTCACAGCCAGCAAATCCTAAAATAGACTAATGGCTTTGACTTTTTGGGGTAGAAAGATTGGTCTGAAAAGTAAAGGTCTTGCTTGTGCTTGAAACTTTTGAACCTTTATTTGTTGGGTGAGAAATGACTCACACACTTTCCCTATCAATAATGATAGTTCAGAAGATGTCATTAAATTTGATAAGGTCAACAATTTATGAACAACGATTTAAGTAAATGGGCTTTGAGAGAAAGTCTTTGAGCCAGCCCCCACCATGGGTGGGCTGACATTAGGTAGATAGATACAGTTCTTTGGAGACTCTAGGAATACTCAGGTATTCTCTTATAGACAGATTTGAACTCAGATTTGAACTAATCTTTTTATGGATTAGGGTATTTCTATGTTTGTTTTTTAATGAAGGTAAAGATATACAAATACAATATTTTGGCTTGAAAGGGGACACCTCTCTGCACAGGACGAAAAGAGATGAGGGATGATGAAAGTAACGTGTGATGTCTCACACTACTTCTATCTCTAGTAATATAGGAGCTAATTTTGGCTTTGGCTTCACTGAAGATCAGCCTCAGGGCTGCTCTAATATACACAACTTTAGATGACTCCTGAGTCTTTTTTACTCAGCAGTTCCCAGGGCACTTCCACAGCACTAATTCTTGAGAACTTCCCAGAAAATAGAGAATCGCTCAGTGTCTCAACCATCATCAGGATTATGACAGTTTTCTCCTACCATTACAAGACAAATTTTAAATGCTAACAGGTTGCACAAAGATTGTAAAAAATAAGAGACATTAAAGAGCAAGCAGGTCTAGTAAGGGAACTCAAAGGGTGGTTAGCTCCACAATTCTCTAGCACTGCATGGTGCAGCGTGCACATATCACTTCAGCAGCAGCTGAACAGAGCCCCATCAAGCTCATGATGGCATCTGGCCCAGAACAAATAGCAGCTGTGCAAAATTTGTGTGTATCTTTTGTACAGTTTCTTTGACCTGAATATTTGTCTCAGGGAACTTCCGACAGAATTGAAAACTGTTTTTGCTGTTAAGGTAGGCATACCACACGTAGCCCGCGTACCTAATCCTGCATTCCTCCTGCATTCCAGGAACCCACAAAGTCAAAGAGAATTTGAGATGCAGAGTGAATACAGGGCCAGGCACAGCATTTGAATATTTTAAGGAATGTTCTTGGATTTTTACAGTTGATGTCATGTTTTCTACCCCATCAATATGGATTAACAATGGCCTAGAGCAGCAGGAACTCATTTCCTATTCATATATGCTAATTGCATGTTGCTGGATAGAAGGATTTCTTCCTAAACTCAAAGTTTCTCTTTTTTTTTTTTTTTTTTAGCAAATGGAAAGCAGAAAGACTGTGGCTATGAAATATAGAAGTGAAGGGAATTTAGCACAAACACTGAAATATTCGGTACTTCTAAATGTACTTTAAAGAAGTAAGATCTGAAATTCTTTCGTATATACTTCCCATATATGAAATCCATCCTTCTTTAATCTGAAACCCAGCTGACTTTGAGGTAAGTCTGTGTGGTGGGTTGATGCTGTCTAGACATCAGATGGCCACCAAAGCTGCTCTATCATTCCTCTCCTCAGCTGGGCTGAAAAACAGTATTGCAAAGGCTTGTGGATCGAGATAAGGGCAGGGAGAGATCACTCAGCAGTTACTGTCATGGGCAAAACAGACTCGACTTGGGGAAATTAGTTTAATTTATTACCAATCACATCAGAGTAGAATAATGAGAAATCAAATCAAATCTTAACACACCTTCTCCCATCCCTCCCTTCTTCCTGATCTTCACTTTACTCCCAAACTCTTTACCGTCTCATCACCAGTGACAGCGGGGAGATAAGGAGTGGGGTTTGGGTCGCTTCATCACATGCTGACTCTGCCATTCCTTTCTCCTCAGAAGAAGGACTCCTCATACTTCTCCCTTTCTCCAGCGTGGGAACCCTTCCATGGGAGACAGTCCTCCATGACATTCTTCAACATGATTCCTTCCCATGGACTGCAGTTTTCATTAACTGCTGCAGTGTGGGGTCCCTCTCACAGGGTGCATTCTGTCAGTAACAGACTGCTCTGGAATGGGTCTCCCACTGGGTCATAGCTCCTGGCAGCACAACTTCTCTAGTGTGGGCTCCTCTCTCCTTGGGTCTACAGGTCCTGCCAAGACCCTGCTCCATCTTGGGCTTTCCACGGGGTCACAGCCTCCTTCGGGCATCCACCTGCTCTAACATGGCATCCTCCTTTGGCTGCAGGTGGATCTCTGCTCCACCATGGACCTTCATGGGCAGCCTGTCTCACCATGATCTACACCACACCCTGCAGAGAATGTCTGCTCCGGTGCCTGCAGCACCTCCTTCTCTGGCCTTGGTGTCTGCAGAGCTGTTTCTCTCACATCTTCTTACTCTCTCTGGCTGCTGTTGTCCAACGTTTATTTTCCCTCCTTCATAAATCTGTTATCCCTGAGGTGCTTCCACCATCACCAATAGGCTTGGCCCTGGCCAGTGGTGGGTCCATCTTGGAGCTGGCACTGGCTCCGTCAGGCACAGGGGAAGCTTCTGGCAGCTTCTTGCAGAAGGCACCCCTGTCACCCCCTGCTACCAAAACCTTGCAACATAAAACCAATACTGTCTGCTAATCCTATACATTATTTTTCATTTTTGTTTCAATATGTTGTTTTAATTTTGAAATCCCCATGGAGATAATTTGTTAACAGTTTCCTAGTGACATATCACCACAGAGTCTGGCACCTTTGAATAATGCAAGAAATAGTACAAAAATCACTTACTGTATGAAACAGAGACATATACAAAGCGTGTCTTGTCTTGGTAATACCAATTCTAGATTTAAAACACATTTATTTTGCAGAAGACTTTGTCAAAACATAACCTATCTTTGCAGTGAAAGATGATGAAGTTTGAGATGCTGGTCCTTTATTTCTCCTAGTCCTGTCTTGCTTCTCACATGCTAAGCAGGGTTGATTTCTGCTGGGTATGGTGAATATTTTTTTGCTGATATTGTCTGTTGCTGAGAAAATAGGTGGGAGAGGGGTTGTTTCTGTTCACATAGGACTTCAGCCATGATATTTTAAAGGCTCTGGAAAGGGAGTGGTCGAGTGCTGGAACAGGCTTCCTGGAAAGGTGGTCAATGCCCCAAGCCTGTCAGTGTTTAAGAAGCATTTGGACAATGTCCTTAATAACAGGTTTTAATATTTGGTCAGCCCTGAAATAGTCAGGCAATTGGACCAGATGATCATTGTAGGTCCCTTCCAACTGAAATATTCTATTCTATTCTATTCTATTCTATTCTATTCTATTCTATTCTATTCTATTCTATTCTATTCTCTATTATAACGCTTTTTTATTTCCTGCTTTAGATATCTCCATCCAACCCATCTGCAGACTTAACAATTGGAACTCCAGGGTCCTGTGGACAGATCAGTGTATAATTATGGAATTTACATTTCAAATAATGCACACAATACACATGTTTTTCTCTCCTAGATACCAATGTCAGCTAGGAATATCTATCATCATTTTATAGGTCATCACATCTTCATATGGATATAGAATCTGTTTTTCACAAGCTCTTTGATTAGATTACTAGTATTAGATTATGGGGGCTTTGCTGATGCTAAAAGCCTATTTACTTATAATTATGAAAATAGTGCTAGCTAGCTGCTACCTCTCCCCATTCTTTCTCCACATGCTCTGAATTCAGGGCACATTCTAGTTATCTTTCTCTTATGAGACATCTATCACCTTGGTGTCATTCACAGAAGATACTGGAAATTTGGCAGTGTCTCTGACCTGTGTGCATCCTACATGTGAAACAGAGCTTACAAGGGATGGCAATTGCATTCAGTTTCAGGATTCTCAGTCTACTTAAGCGCAGGCAGGGGGCTTTGTTTTTAATGCCTGGTGAGACCAGAGGGGCTGGGAAGAAACCTATCCTCCTGCTTGCCTGTAGCTCTTACATGCTGCAGCTCACCCAAGCTGTGGCTGGGACACCCTGGCCCCTCTGCCACATCCTGTTCCCATGCTGGCGATAGTAGGGACAGTGCCTGGCCAGGCTCCTTTGTGCTTGGGAAATCTGCCATGGTGGAAGCATCCTCAGCAGAAGACAGCCATGTATTTTCTGCTTGTGCACTGTACAAAGGGATGTTGGCACAGGAATCAAAGCAGGGTAGAAGGTCTGTCACAACCCCTGATTTTTACACTGGAAGAATTGGGGAACAAACACCTTTTTAATACACATTTTGGCTTACACATAGGCAAAGTGAAGGGAGGAAGATAAAGTCTAAAATGAAGGAAATGTGTTTATCTCCTGCATGAGAAACATCTCTTAGTACAGCAACATGGAGAACAATATTACTTTAGTGCTCTGATAAATAATCAAAGCAACAATTGCAAGGATAATTAGACTTTGAAGTAGGAATGAGGTAAGAATGCCAAATCTACCACAGAAGCTCAATAGCACCAGCACCTTCTTATGGCTCTGTCTGTTTGCAAATGACTATTTGTGTCTCTCTATATGCATGTACAGCATTTATATCTAGTCCTGACAATTTGTATTGCTTATACTGCATTTTCCTAGATTTAATGTGACTTCACTTGTAACTTCTAAAAGGTTATTAGGTGTGATTTTCAGAAAATATCAAACTTTTACAGTGAAGTTCACTTGTCTGAGAACAATACTAGCTGGGGATCAAGCACATCAGAAAAATCACATCCAGAAATAACAATACATTTTTGAAGATGAAAAGTGTATTTTTATTGACATAATAGTGCTTCTCAGTCTAATTTCTTCATGAACAGTTGGTAGATTAGTTTCATATCATGCCTAAGACGTACATATTTATCATATTCAAGCTTCAGAATGGTAATCCAGAAAAAACCAAATGTTTTTTTCCTTCTCAAATTCCTCATTTCCCCTTGCCTTTAGTCTGTTTGATCAGCTCCAATCTTATGCCAAATGACCTTTCCTGCATCAAATATCTCCAACCTCCACTCACTCCTTAGCAACCATTTAACTTGTTTTGATATCACCAGACCCATCTGCTGAAAGACTTGTCCACAGCCCAGTTTCCTCTGGCTCTCCATCTTTTCAGTCACTGTTGCTCCCTCCAGGGTTTCATTCAGACCATGCAGTTTCCCCCTCTCTCTACCGAGCAGAATTTGCAGTCCTCTTTCAGCATTCAAAGAGAAATACTGTTCTTATCCTTCAGATCCATTCCAGTGGTCTATTCCATGCAGTGTTCCCTAAACACAGCATTGTTAAATGCTTGTATATCTGGAGCGTAAATCCTCCAGCTTTAAGTTAACTAGAGCCCATGCAAATTTTGGGGATAAGAGTACAAATTGCATGCAATTTGTTATGAATCCAAAAGCTTGAAGGATATTTCATAGGAGATACTCAGAAACTGAAAATTAAGTACACTACAGCCTTATTCTCATCTTCTCTGACTCTCTTTGAATCATTTAAAGCCAGTGACTGCAAATCATATTAACAGCTACTGAAGAATAATTGGGTTGGGCTGGGATGACTCCCTACTGTTCCCTCTGGAGGAATTTTTTCTTGAGTCTTCAGAGTTGATGGACATGTCAAACTATTACTCAACAGTGTACCTGCCCTCTTAGAATGAAATGCCAACTAAATGCCTATGAAAGAAGTATTTTGTCTTCCCTTTTCAGGTGGATTGGGAAGACAGGGAATGTGACTGGTTCCTACAATAACCTAAAGCATTTCAGCTCAGTGGTGGTATTCCAACATCAGCCTTTTTCCATTCAGCATTTGGTATCCTGGGCACGAATGCCTCTCAGTGACCTTCCAAACTACAGCAAACTCTGACCTGTTGAAAATAAAACAGTTTCACAAAGCAGAGAAGAGTGTGAAGCCTCTAACTTTGGAGTCTGAACTGTGGAAAGGTGACACCCCCAACCCACTGTGTGGGCAATGGACGTGACATGTCCCTCTGCAGCTGCTCACGCAGGTAAACTATCTACCTGTAGTTCTCCTCAGGAAGTTCAGTGCAGAAGGTGGTCTTTACAGAAGTCTGACTCTGTCAAATAAGGAATTGGTGATGACCTTCTGAAAGATGAGTTTCTGAAAGATCCTCAGGCACCTTTTATTCCTTGGAAAAAACTGCTCCACTCACCCATTTAAGAGAAAGTTAGAAATTACTTTTGGATACAGAGATGCTTTCTCAACTCTTCCTTCTGTTAAAGAAATAGTTACAAAAACCCTAGACAAAGAGAGTAGCACCAGAAGAAGCTTGCTGCTTCTGCTGGGTTGTTTTCATTCATTTATCTGACAACAAAAATCCTAAAGGGATTAAGTCAAAGCAGCTTTTCTTATAAAAATGATCAATTTTCCCAAATGATATTTACATCTACAGGTCAGTCCAGAATATAATTTTAACAAATTATTACACTTACTTCTGTTTTTAGATGCAAATGCTTTGCTGACCTCAGTGGAGTTCTACATGAAGGAAAGGGCCCATTCATGGGAAATTAATTGTAAGAAAGGAGCGCTAAAGTAAAAATACCACATTTGCTGTCTGAGTATAGAGCTGGATAGTTGTTAAAGTTTTCAAAGCAGGTTTTGTGGAACATCAGGATTTGCAGGTAATGGTTATCCATCTCCAAAGTCAACTTGAATTGCTTGTTCTTGAGACTTCTGGAAAGTAAGGCTTTCATACTTTGTTTTACACATCATACATTTAAGAATTGTTTTGTGGAGAAGCTGCATGTTTCCTATAAAATGGAGAAAACTTTAAAGCAATTTTTATCTTACTTTAATGTCTGTCAAAAAGAGCTGTGTTAAATCTTTCTTCTCCAAATAACCAAGTTAAGGTTTGCAGCCAAAGTTTGGCATCTTAAGTTTAATGTAGTCAAAGTGTACAAGAAAACTTGCACATAATTTAGTAGTCTAATGCACTTGTTTAAAAAGGAAGAGAAGGTTTAATTGAGCATACAACTATATCAAATTGTCACTCCTGGAGCAGGTAGTGTCAGCCTGGAGTTGCTAAATCTTGCTGTAGCTGTCTGAATAAATCCTGAATTTTGGAGGGAAAGGGACTGATACATTTTTCTAACACCTAAAAATCCAATGGATAATGGAGGACATTTGGGATGTGCAATGGATTCAAGCCCATTGAGGGGGTTGGATAAGTAATAAAGTGATTTTTTGATTTCTTTGTTTTCTTGATACTGGACTTCATTGGCTTATTAGAATGTAGTTAAGAGAAAGGCCAACTTGGTGTTCGAGCTTTGGCCCAGGTGATGCAATTGGCTTTCTGCAGGTTGGCCCCTGGTGGGGTCATAGTTAACCTGAGGGCAATAGTTTCCACGGGACTGCAGAAATCCAACCAAACACGACTGGTTGCAAAAGTTAGGGCCTCAGTTGTTAAAAGCTGAGGACTGCGAGATCAGACAAAGCACAGCATTTGGGTGAAAAAAGAGAGGGTACTGGATTTGGTGATGATACAGCTGAACACCTAAAAGAGTGTATTATACTTGTCAACATAATTGCAGTTGTTTGTCTGATGATCCTATTAAGTGTTACAATGTCTTTTCCCCCATTTTTGTTTGTTTATTTGTTTTAGGTAATTTTGGAATGTGTTTTTAAGTAGTTATATATGAATTTTAAAGGAAATAGGTAAGAGAAATTATTATCTAAGTATTATTTCAAAGTGGCTTTTTAGTCTGTAAACAGCAATGATGATAGCCTTATACCTTCCTCTTACCTGTTTATAAACACCAAGGTTTCATGCTGGTAATTGTAAAAGGAGGAAAGGTACAGGATCTCAGGAAAGTAACACATATTTCTCAGAAAATCATATAATAGAGGCTGTTGTCCATAGCACAATAGCTGTTCAGCCTAAAAACTGGGGGCACTGGGGCCTACCTGTAGTGGAAGACTAGCTAGACTAAATCAGCAGGGGAAAGAGTTGCAAAGAGTCTTAGAGAGATGGGGTTGTTTTCTGAGGTTGCTCAGTATAAGTGAGTAGAAGAGCTAGAAAGAGATCAGAGTATATTGGCAGCAGTACCTCAACTAGCAGGCTGCTGTCCTCCCTGTCTGCTTCTTAATTGGAATATTTCTAGTTTGCTTATGGACATGGCTATCCCAGTGCCAGCCAGAAACCAAACATCTGGGGTACCCTTTGTCTGGGGGATGACCTGTTCTCCAGCTCTGTGGCACCAGCACGGACTAACCAGACATCCTGAACTCCAGCATCCCTAGGGACAGCAGCAGCCCCAAAGATGCTGGGTATAGAGGCAGTTCCACGGACCTGCCCCTGATCCCTGCCACCAGGAGGGCTGGAGCTGCACTCTGGGTGGTGCAAAGGTAGCAGTAGCAGGAGCAAGAGCCCAGGTTGCACCCTGCCAGGCCCTCCTCAAGAGAGAGCTGGGAAGGAGCATCCTTCTGCTGCCATGGAGACCCACAGTGCTTCGTGTCTGGCAATGTCCACAAGCATCTGACATTATTATCATCAAACAGCAAATCATTAGGAGATTTGTTTGTCAGACTGAATGCTTGGGGGGTATATTGAAAATATACAGGATATTACACATGATCAACAAAAATCAGTTAACTTGCAAATCCCATCGAGACTAGGATTTTTGTCTCTGTTAAGGCATTTGTATATTTTTGAATACAATCATAATATAACACACCAGTAGTTTTACTGTCAAATAAATACTTTATAAGTATAAGGATTTCTTTCTCCCCACCACCACCACTCCATTTATCTTTTGCCTAAATCCTTCCTCTCCAGAAATAATACAAATCAAGCCTCTGGGGTCTGTTTATATAATGGGGATTTATGTCATTTCAAGACAAATGGCATTTGCTAAGTTTCAGGGAAGCACCTGTATTAATTGTGTTTCCTGCTCATGTGTTGCTTTTGTTTGCAGTAAAAGAATTCATCTCAGGTGAGTTAACCCTGCTTTTAGAGAGGGCACCTGCAGTTATCTTAGTGCTTATTGTAAATGAAAACATGTTGAGCCTTTAACACAGTGAAATAAAGAGGTGCTGACAAGAGGGTATGCCAATAGGATTAGGAGCTTTTCTCACCACTTGTATTATCAGGATGGAGAATTGAGTCACGTTAAATTACAGGGAGAAGAGATATTCCCAGAAATTCCACAGATCGGAGATTGACTTGCTCCTTCAGTAAACCTACGTATAGGAGGGGCATCCTGTGCTCAGTGAGATTAGGGAAAGAAGAAAAAAAAAGAAGAGAAAAAGACACCTCCTTTTTAGCCTTAGGCATCTATAATTGACCAAGATTTTTCTGCTTGTGATTTGATCCATACAAACCCTGTTAGAGGCACTTGCCCCCAACTGAGACCAAGGCTGAGGTGAATAAGAATTAGGTGACTCACTCATATGTACTATACATGCATTCACATCTATTAGGATAAATGACATGTCATTCAATTTAAGCACAGGCAACTGGAGATTGTCATATTTTGAAAATGACAACTGTTATTTATTTATTGAGAATATTTATACAGGTTCTTCCTGGGTACAGAGAATGCATTTTTCAGCACCTCCTGCGACACCAGTGAATCAGGCGATTACACAAAGACCAGAAAGGCAATTCCACAAACAGGGAAAAAAAGACAGTGGGCTACTGACCATCCGGTCTGGGCCAGCAGAGCTAAAATCATCAAAGTCATTAGTAATTTTCTGTGGCCATTTTTAAAATGCTCATCATGATGGTCTGATCTCTTCTATATTAAGGAGATACTGAAGAGTATGTTAGATGCAATCACTGTTAGATGGTGGCAGACAATGGGATTTAGCCCAGTTTTTAAGAATGGGGAAATTAAGAAAAAAAACAGTCAGATGCTGGGTTACTAAATTCAAGGGCAGAGGGCAGATGGGAAGGAGAGGCTTCCCTTCCCCTGTCCTCTTCCCCCTGTATCCTTTTCCCTCCGGGAGGGCTGGCATGGTGCATTCCAGGTCACATGCTGTAGACTGGAAGGCTTGTCCTTCTTATCCCTGTTTAGATCAGGGCTTCCTGTATGTACCTTTACTATTGGGCTGTGAACTGCTTGTCTAAAAAAACCCATCATTGTTAGTGCTGTTCTAGTAAGCACAGATTGAAATTATTTCTATCAATGTCCTATCTTTTTATTAAGTACAAACTTGTTTATTAAATAGGTAGGTAGGCAGGTAAGTAGCTAGATAGATGAAAAAGAAAAATCCACATGGTCATGAAAAGACAAGATATACAAAGTGGTTATGAGTTTCCTACTCTTCTATTGTTACAAAGTAAGACTATCTTTTATACCCATGTTCAATCCTCAGGTTGGACCAAGCTCTAAATAATCACTGCAGCTTAGTGGAACTCCCTCCACAGTGGACACAAGGAGATCAGTTTAGTATTGCTTCCTTTTTTTTTTTTTATCTGAATGTCTTTATATTAATTTTCTAACACATTTAACTTTCTTCAGAGAATCTAACCAGTTAGAAGATCATATTCCTGAATCTCAGAATTCTCCACTGTATATTATTTTGAAATCTTTCTTTTCTTTCCATAATTCTGGATTCTTTCCTGTGCATGCCACATCATGATCAGTGCAGCTACTATGCAGTTTTGTGTCTGATGGTTCAATTACACAGTCATATGATGTATTCCACGTTAAAAGTCCACATTTGCCACAGCCTTTTTCTTATTTGGTCTTTTTAGCAGTACACACTTTAGAAACACTTGAGAGAAAGGCACCATAGCAGTGTAAATCACTGAGTACACTCAAATGGGACCCAAGGCCAATCACCCATTTGGAGGAGAAATTGAGCATTTACGTTGTAGCATAAACCACTTTTCTCCACTGAAAAGGCTCCATCAAAGTACAGAGACCAATATTTTTGGTTGTGTGTCAGCTGAAGTTTGCAATCCAAATAAATATCCTATGCTTCATTGAATCATAGGGTCATAGAAAGGCTTGGTTTGGAAAGGACCTTAAAAATCATCTAGTTCCAAACCCCCCACACCATGGGCAGGGATGCCACCCGCCAGAACAGGTTGCTCAAATCCCCATCCAACCTGTCCTTGAGCATTTCCATGCTTCTGCAACTCAAAATCAGGGGTGCAGCCCCTCTGAAAACTAGTAATGAGTTGGAATAACTGTAACCAAAATCACCTCTCACGACAGTGCCCAGCTTTGAAACATTGGTCTGCCCTGGAAAACACAGTCCTTGATGGATGTAGGAAGTGAGCAATCTCACACTCGTGCAAGTGAAGAAAAATGTGAGGAAAGTGGAATAAGACCCGCTGCCTGTGCCCCTTTGGCCCGCCAGAGGCGCTTAGGGAAGGTCTGTGCGAGTGCACTCTCCAGGGAAACTGCAGCAGAAAACAGCTTTTCTTGATGTTCCCAAGGTTTTAGCAAGGATACTGTGATTTGTTAACAGAGTGAATATGAAAATGTTAGAAATGAACTAATAAATGCTACTGCAGAGATGCTTCTAATTTACCTAGTTAATTGTGGAGCTGGTAGAAGTTATGCAGATAGTTAAAGAAATAGTTCAATTACTCACAACATTTACTGGAGATCACTAGCCCTAAATTACAAATAATCAGCTTACTGGGAAATATTAATTGCAACAACAAAGGTGTTTCAGTTGACACAGGAGCCTCATCTAGTGAGTATATGTTTGTAAAAGCCACTTACTTATGCAAATTGAACTGCAATTCCCAGCCCCATCCTTTGTGTTTTCCTTGCTTATGACACCCAATCAGTGCCCTGTTTTGGGGGGATGTGTTCTCTGCCATCAGAGGAATGGATAACATTTCATTGGGTGATAGAAAAGTGCATACATCATTTATAAGGTCCAAAATGATGGACAGTGTCTGTCTCAGTTCTCATGCTTCAAGAAAAAGTTACATTTGTGAAGACTTTTACAAGATTGGATGTTTAAATCTTCGGTACAACTCTTGAATGATAATTGATTAAATGACCTTTAACAAAGAGAGAGTGCCTCAGGAGGCAGTTCAAAGTTAACATCCTTTCAGAATGTCCTTTCAGGAAGTACTTTTCCTACCAGGAGGTTTTGTTAGTATTTTGGAAACACTCTTATTATTTTATTCTATTGTGAGTAATGCTTAAACAAAAATATACTTTTTAATATTATCAGTTTCTCAATAATTCACAACATCTGATATCCAGGTCATAAACTGCATTCCATGCCCAAATAAACCCCAGAATGCTTATAATTAGTCATCCTCTTAGGATTGGCATAGCTGTCTGGATATTAAATTCTTCCCTTCTGATTCGTAGCTCTATGATGTGATCACCTTATTATCATCCAATAGTGATAATATTTGTGTCAACGATGTTTAATCATATAAGGAAAAACTTATATAAAAACATGTATTTAATGGAAAATTATTTGTGTGAGATTCAGAGCTTCTTCTAGTAAAGCTTGCTATGGTCTTTCTGCAGATCCTATGGCAAAATCTCTAATAGAGTTAATTAAAGAGTTTATCAGGAGCATCCTAGCTGGGAGTCCTTCAAAGCAGAGCTAATCTTAGAAATTCCTATTTGGCACAAAGCAACCACCTGTCAATATTTCAAATACCACCCTCCCTGCCTGATCACACTTCAATTGTTTTCCAGTAATTATTATTATTATTGTCCATCGCAAGGGCAACCAGTTGTTTCAGGGTTTTAGGTGAGAGGCAAAGAACTGGAAAAAAAAAACAAAAACCAAAACCCACCCAGTCATTTGTACAGATCTTTCCTCAGGGCAGATCCTTGTTTGAACAGCTGCTAGTAAGGCACAAATCAATCTCAGAGCTAAGCCAAGCCTGGATGGTATGATGCACCCTGATTTCTGTGGGGGTTGTGTGTTGTTGTTGCTGGTCCTAATTTGAGTCCTGCACATGACCAGCCGCTTTCCCTACTGGAAATAATTTCTCTAAATTAAAGGTTGCTGCAGTGTTTCAAGCCTGTCAAAGATCTCTCGTTGGACAGGATCCTTCAAAAAAAAAAAAAAAAAGAGTAGGTGTCTCAAATCTTAGCCTCAAAAACCAGGTTTCACTTGATGAAAGGACTGAAAAATCAAACAAGATTTTTTTTTTCTGTTAGATTTCATGAGAAGAAAAGATTACATCTTTTGTTTTATTTTACAGGAATAAATTGCTTGGATTGATTGTTATGTGCCTTTTTTTTCAGGGGAAATAAAAAATCAACTGAAAATCATGGCATTGCAAAATTTCTGAAAATATTCAAGCTGTGATGTAAGACAGTGCAAGGTAACCTAGAAATTCTGAGTATTTCTCATTATGGTCTCTTACTATTTTGCACTAATTTCACAGCAATCTAAGTTTGTTTGAATATGCAGAATTTCACTAAAACTTTTTCTTCGGGCTGCTATGAGTTTTGAAATGATGTTATAAATATTACTAGGAACAAAATTCTGAAAATCTATTGAAATCCATTAGGATTACAATGGTGCCAGGAATTCACATCTGAGGATAAAAGCCCTGTGGGGCAATATGCTGGATATTATTATGCACTCAACCTTGGTAATACTAATTTTTATGCATGAAGAAGCCAATGAGACTGTGATGCTTGTAATAAATAACATTGCTTTACAACAGAGAAGCAAAATGGCTCACACTGGGATGGGAGAAAGGCAGTGACATTCTACAGTGTTTGCTCCAAATTTAGCAACTGGAGAGATGGAGATGGGCACCATCACTGACAGCACGGGGAAGACTTCAGCCCAGTGTGGAGCTACAGCCCAAAAGCAAACCTCCACTTTGCCATGTAAGGAACAGCACACTCAGTCATATGGAGAATGCTGCAGAGCCTTTGCAAAAAGCAGTAGAGAGCCCTGTCTGCAAAGTGGACAGAGCTCTTCTTCCTCCCAACTCAGAAGAGAAGTGGATCCTGCCGGCCAAGAGACGCCGGAGGAGCCGGGCTGAAAAAACACTCCTCTGAAGAGAGAATGGAAAAATGGGGTCAGTTTTCAGTAAGAGACAAAAAGAGGAGCCATGAGAAATGTAGCTAATAGAAGAATGAATGTATGAAAGAAATTACAGTGGGAAAGTCTCTTGTCTCCATATGATAATAATCCAGAAAAAGAAAACTTTAAATTTTGTTAATAAGGGGGAGTACTGAACTAGAAAATGCAGAAATGCTTATTCTACACAGTGTGCAGTCAGTTTGCAGAGCTCCCTGCTCTATTGCCAGGTCCCCAGGATTTTATGTCATGATACTTAGATTTATATGGATATAAAGCACATCCAGAACAACCACAAGAGAGGATGATAAAAATAAAGATCTCTTGGAGAAGAAATCAGGTCAACAAGTAATTAGGAGAGCAGAGGAGGAGTTGTAATGCAATAGAGTTCTTCCCAGAAGCCTGTGGAAGGCAATCCCTGCCTGGCAAAGGAGCAGTTCTCCCACCCGGGGAGAGCTGCCAGCCTGCTCTGGCTGGAGGATATCTGGGGACCCTCCCTGGGGGCAGCAGCAGCAGCACTTCTCTTGCCACTAACCTCTCCTCCAGCTCCTGAATCCCACCACCTTCCTCCTTGCTGTCAGGAGCATTTCCATGCTGAAATACTTGTGGTGTTTCCATCGTCTCTTCCTACCTCCAGCCACTGCTGTCCCAGTTAAAGGTCACCTTTGCTGCTGGTAAGATTTAGGATGAGCTTGGTGCTTTGCCTGGAATTCTCTACTGTGACAAGCTTTTATCTTTCCAATATATACTTTGCCCTGAGACATAGCAGTAAAACTCTTAAATTGGTCTTCATCACCCCTACCCAGAGCTCAGCCTATTTCTTTAGCTTGAATGTCAGCAACATAAAAGTCTTCTCTCCACTTTTCTCTTCCACTGCTTGTATCACATCCCTCTGCTGCAGAAGCACATGAAGTAATTGTTTCCTTGTATGGCTCCTGCCCCTCATGACTTACAGGTATTTAAAACCTGTTGCTCTGTCCTTGACGTTTGGGAGATCAGTTGTGAGGCCTGTGGTTAGATGTGTGTATTGCCCATCAAGGTCAAGGGAGAAATGGTCCCAGTTTTCTGAGAGCTCTGAGCCCAAACCAATGAATCCACTGACCACAGAAAGTACTTTTTGGAAAGTTATAGCCAGTACAGAGGATGGCTGGGAGCAGACCACCACTGCCAGTATTTTTAACACACACCACCACTTGAAGTAGTCCTGTGCATGTCAGCTGCTGGTGTATGACCAGCTCCTGGCTTTTACCAAATGCTCTGCATTGTGTCTTTTATGGGATTAGCCAAAAAACATTGGCAGTAGTGGCAGGATATTTTTGAAAAAAACTAATAATAAACTAATAATAATCTAATATTTATGCCCAGCATAAATATCTATCTAGAAACATATATAATTGTTGAGGTCAGGACCTTTGTGGTGGCAGATCTTTGCAGAGCTGACTATAGGAAAATCACTTTCAATCCAAGTTCTGTTGGCAGTGCACAAACATCACATGATAGTCTATAAACTTTTCATTTGCTCAGTTTATGTGGGGTTTTTTTAAATGCATATATTTGAAAAAATACAATTATATCAGTATTGTATTTATATCAGTTGACATGTGAAATCCAGGTTTCCTTACCTAAATTGTGTAATTTTGTGAAGTGGTGTATTTAGCAAAAGTTGTTTAGGGTTATACCATTAATTTCTGAAGTTAAAGCACATCTTATGGTAAACAGGTTTCAACCCTTGTTGATTTGCAGCCTACAAATAGGCCATCAAAATGATTTACCATAATCCATTTGTCATTTATCATAATAGCTTATAATTCACTCCTATTGCTGTCATTTTCCTCCTCTGTCATGTTGCACTTCTCCACCTGACCTCTGCTCATCTACTTGTTGCCTACTCTGAACCATTTTAAAGTTTGCTTCTGCCTTTCTTCTGCTCATTTGAGCTCCTGCTAAGCGACACTGCTCTGTTGAGCCATCCTTAGATTGTTCCCTCTATGATCACTCCAAATTGACTCATACTTTCTGCTAGTTATGGTTTAAAATTAGGCACCCACTCAAGCGCTTTGCTGAACTTGGATGTCCTTCATGTAATTCAATTTAATCTTTTCCCTGCCTTATAGGCTCCCCTCACTGCTTGGTGGTGATTGGTACTGTTCTCCTCTGATATAGGCTCTGCCAGCAATGTCCATTTTGCAGTTATATTTCCTGTTGAACTTGTGAGAAAAGGTCATTAACTTGTTGTCTGTGCTCTGTTCCTCACTGCCAATGAACTGTTCCCCACAAACCACAGGTCAAGAGTGGCCCTAATATACAGCTGATAAGCCCCTGTTCCAGCAGCTGCAATCTCCACACTTCTACCACACCATCAAGTGCAAATGTACACCTGGCAGCAGGATATAATGACATGGAGCCACCACTGCAGTTTCCATCAAGATGAGGTTTCAAGGACTGAAACTAATAGCTATTGCAAAAGCTATCAAAATTATATTAAAAGACACAGCCTTGCTCTTTCTACTTAAGCCTTTCATCCAAGGATACCAGAGCACATTACAAACACCAAGCTGGGCACTTTCCACTAACGCTGCTTCACTCTCCAAGGTTTCCCCCTTTAATGCCATCCACCTCTCCTACAGCTTTGATTTCTTTTCTCATCTTTTTCTCTACTCCATTTCTTCCAGAGCTTACGTGCACTTTCTCTATCCCTTCACCCTTTGCAATAAAAATCCAGATTTCTGTTGCTATTTCTTGGCTTCTTATCCTCCCTGTCCACCACAGACCCTCCACCATTGTCCATTAACCTCAGCAGCACTCTGATCACTACCACTGCGGTTTGCAGATGCAGAGAGAGCATCTCTCTTTCCATGCCTGGCCCTGTCGATCAAGAGAGCCCCTTGACCTGCTGCAGGAACCAGTACTCCCCACTGCCCCAGCCAAGGAGCTCCTGTCTTGTTGGGGGTGAGCAGGGGCCAAATGTCTACACCTACAGGAAAATCACTTTGCCCACTATTAAGGGCAAGCAAATTTTCTTGTATAGTGGAGGCACCAAGATGCTCTGTAAGTGGTTCCTATAGCAACTGTATCCAGGCGAAAACTCCTGCAAGAGCTCCCCTTCCCCCTTCCCTCTCCCCACCTCTCCCTTCTCTGCAGCGGTTTTTCATGGCAGGGGGGGAGCAAAAGCAATGATAACCAAATGATTTAACTGCCTCAGTTGCCCACACAGAACACACACCCAGTGCTGTTGCTAGGAATGTGTGTCCATGCAATATCTTGGGTGTCTCGTTGGCCAGTGGGGTGTCAGTGACCATGAATGATCGCTATCTATGGACTGAGGAAACACCTTCATTTTATAGAAGGAGGATATCAGATAATTCTTAAGGCATTGCAAAGGTGTTTATCTGACATCTTCATTCTATTCTCCTTATCATCCAGGTCCTGCTCTGTGCCCAGCAACCCTGACATAAAAATTGCCACCTCCTTCAACAGCAAAATTATAATGGAGGGCTAAGCAAGGGAGTTAAAAAAGGTCTCCTGGGTGCAAGAAAGGAAATTCTACAGAACAAGTTGCTACAGCATCCAAAAGCGGAAAATAGATATCACCTCCCAGCTGTGAAGGAAGGACAAGGCTGTGCCTATGTGGAGAGCTTCACCTAGGACTTCAGCCCTAATGGTGGGGAAATGGCCACACACTGTGGTCCCCTTTCGGGTCTGGTGTGCCCATCTTGTCATATGTGGGTGGAAAGGACTCTGACTTATCTTGAGTTTATTATATAAAACTGATTGTGTAAGGGTACC
This sequence comes from Pachyramphus minor, assembly GCA_013397135.1. Classification (NCBI taxonomy): domain Eukaryota; kingdom Metazoa; phylum Chordata; class Aves; order Passeriformes; family Tyrannidae; genus Pachyramphus; species Pachyramphus minor. Next base: position 632,499 of record VYXB01005617.1, read on the forward strand.
TTACTGTGTAAGGTAAGGTCAGCATCCTCAGCCCCTTAGCTAAGCTAGCTGGCTTTGCCCAAGCCCCTTCTTTGGCATCACAGTTGCAGGATAAGGATTAGCAATGTGCTATGGTAACAAACAGGTCTCAGGATGGGGGCATTATCAACAAAAAACCAGATTTCCCAACCATTTTCAACAGTTGGAGGAAATCCTGTGACAACATATCTTAGGCAGTACTGAGTTCAGATTAGACAAAAGTAGAGGCAAGAAAGAGATAACCAATTTGTTATCACATATCTCCTTCACTGGCACCTTTGCACAAGTTATTTGACCTCGAGATTTCCTCTCCAGCCATATTGGGCTAGAAATGTATTCTTCATTCACACAAAAAGTTAAAATAGCAAGAGCAATAGGAGCTGCAAATAGAACAGATTCATGATCACAACTATTATATAAAAACTGACAACAATCTGCTTTGCTTACTCTATCTGAGATTCCTGATTGAACCAATATCCTATTGGTATCAGGGAGTTTCCATGAGTTCAGAATAGTTGCAAAATAAGAGTGAACAATCACGAGGAGCTACAAAACCCATCTATTTCAGTGTCACGTCCCATATTCAGAACTGAAGCTTCTCAGTATTTAGATCTCTGTCATTCTTGGTAGATGATGCTCACAGTAGCTATTTGATATTGGCAAATTACTGACATGGTCATATCCTCTGAGTAGTTGCTGAAAACTGTGAACAGCTCCACAGCCAGTGTTCAGGGTCAGATTTCGCTTTCCCTTCCCCCCCCAGCCTTCATTAAGACACAAAGACAGCTGCCCAGGGCCTTATCCTGACCCACCAGATGTAGACACCTGAGTTTCTTGCTCCTTGCTGTCAGCCTACACCTGCTCACACAGGCACAAGGGATGCCAAAGGTGCTAGGACACAGGTGCCAGCAGATAGCCAGTGTGATGGTGGTTAATCCTAGAAGGGGCCTGTCTCCTCTGCAGTGACACTTTGTGAGTGAACCTGTACAGCCAGTACCTGTACAGTCTTCTGAAACTATGTGCCAGTGCTGTGTGCCCAAATCACACAGACAGGCTATGGATTATCTGACTAATCCAGGATGAAGAGAAAGAGACTCTGTGTCAACACACTTATCACTTACCTCTTATGGGGAGAGGGATGGATTTTTTTTCTGCTTTGCTTACTCACGGTCCCAGTAAAGAACCCCCCCTAACTTTTTGCAACTTTAAGTAGACCATACCATATTGACCTGATGTACTGCATGGAATCACAGGATAATTCAGGATGTGAGAGATCTCAGGAAGTCTCAATCCAGCCTCCAGCTCACAGCAAGGTCAGATCTGAGATCAGGTGAGGTTGCTCAGAGCTTTATCCAGCCTGTCCTGGGATGAAGGCTGCACAGACTCCCTGGGAAACCTGCTCTAATGCTTGATTAAACCTCCTTGTCAAGGACTGAGAAGCATGAATCCATTGACATTTTAGGGACACTGGAAGCTTTGCAATCTGTAGTGTAGTATGTCTAGTGAGAGAAAATGTCTTGTGGAAGGAGACCACGAAGAGACCAAAGAAAGGATGCCTAAAAGTAGCTTAAAATCAATGGCAGTGGGGCTTATCTTTTTGAATCTGAAAAAAACCCACCAGATACCTTCTCCTAAAGCCTGGTGCTCTAAATTCATAGTTTGCCATTGCATTGCTGAAATGCAGAGTCCTCTTGCTTCTGCTTGCAAGAGGAAACAAGGAGTGATTTTTGTTCTTGACTTAGAAAAGTGCAAGAGGGAAAATCTTGATCATAATCTGCAGAATATGTAAGGGAATCACTGAATGATTTTTAAAACAAGCTGAAAATAACTCCAAATCTCTGCTAATCTGAACTGTGCTGTCAGCTCCCCCCAGGGACTGCCACCCTTGGGGTAATTGCGATATGTCATGCATTGTTTGATACACTGTGGAACAGGAGGAGCAGTGCAGGCGCTGAAGACTCAGAAGCAAAAGCCCCAGAGAAGCAAAAGGCAAGGTTCTGTGATTTTTTTTTTTAAGGAACCCAAAAATAAAAGCCAGAATAATTGTTCTGAAAATACCTGAAGACGTGAAGAGGTGCGACCTGGCACCTCCAGCCTTTCTTCTATCACGCTCATTTCTCTGCTGTGCTTCATTGTACCCACTGACACTGTGTCTGCTGCCTGCCTCATTGCTTCAAATTAATTTTTAATGCAAAAGATGTTGCAGCAACGGAGACACATTGATGAGCCCGTTGCTGTTGGGACAGCAAAGTGAGGACAGCTCTCCAGCTAAGTATGGTTTCACAGGCCACACTTAGTAGACTTATACTGTGGCTGAGTAGTAGAGTTAGTAAAGCCATACCATGGCTCTAGAGTCCTGACACCAGATACAATCCAAGTAAAATCAAGAAGCAACCTCCAGGTGCAGCAAGAAAAATGAGACAGCAGTAAGCAAATGATTTGGGACTCTCGCTTTTTTGTAACTACAATACTGAGTATCCCAGACCTGCGCTGACCTTCATGTGAGCCAAAAGCCCCGTGACCAGTGTGATGCAAAAGGAGCCAGCACAACCTCATCCTACGTGTCACCAGGCTCTGCCCTGCGACTCTTGCCAAAATTGGTGCCTTGAGAAGGCAAAACAAAAGAGAAGCATCTTTTTATTTTTTTTTTAATGCAGGTTTATAGCTAAGACAAGAAACTGAGACAGCAATCATATGCCATTGGAAACAAATGCCCTTCTGACAATGATGCATTTATCTACGCCCCCCAGCTCTCAGCCAAGGCAGGAATACATGGCTGCAAGAGGGAATTGTCAGAGTGGGAAGGTTACAAGCTTTCCACCTAAAAAATATGCCGGCACCGTTTTCTATTTATGTGGGACTAGCAAAGGGAGGGCTAGTTCAAGGGGTGAAGGGGGCTCTCGGGAAATAGAAAACAGCAGGAGAGCTGAATTTTCTTTGCTACGCTATGCAAATAAAGCAAGTGAACATGACTCTGAAACTGAGCTGATAAATCTGATTCTCATTTCTTGAGAACGTTTCTTTTTACCAACCTGACAATGTATACATGCATTACAGTGGAGACAAATTATTTTCTGCAAATGAAATCTTGCCAATTCAGTTTTATAATTTACCTGCCTCCTCACCACCAACACGTGATTGTTTGACAATCGAATAATGCTTAGAGATGTACAAATAAACACAAAAAAACATGTCAAAACTCCCAAAATTGACGGATTGGAATTTTTTTTCACATGCAGCAGCCAAGCGGGTGCCACTATGTTCATTCCACACAGCAGTGGTCAGTAACAAACATTTCATTGCAAGATGAAGGAATAACCTGGGCCTTGGCAAGCTATGTGCCTGTGAAAGGAGCAACATTTGGATTCAGTCACACTGGAAGCCTGCCATAGCTTAGGGAAAATGTGTGTGAAATGGCTGGAATCAAGAAAGAGCCTTTAATGAACCTCGGCTTTTCAACACATGTTCTTGGCTTTGGAGCTGAGTAACTTTATCGACTCTGAAGAATATACATAATCGTTTCGACACAGAGGGAGCAGAGAGTGAGAAATTACCATAAGTGCAGCCAAACATTTGCTGTTTCTGAGCGGTTGGCTGTGAACTTTTCCTAAGCTGCTGGGAAGTGATCAGGGAGACATTTTCTGCACGGTACAGAGCCTGTGTTGGTATTTGCTCAGTATGCTGGGAACAAAAGTCCTGTTTATTGTGACAGAAACAGCAATGAAAAGGATACCACATGCAAGACAGCCTCATGTTCACAAAACACACATCATCATGGTTTCTCACTGAGCTGTTGCATTTGCTGGCCCTCACTCAGTACTGGTAAATCACTAATGGGTTTTTTTTTGTTTCCAGATGTCTTTTAACATTGTTGTAATATTCCTTATTCAGTTCTCTTCCATCAAATTCACCTCCTCTGGATTGAAAGGTTTCATTCTGCTGCATACCCATGTAACAACATCTGCTGACAGCAGAAAAACTGGAGAGGCTGGGGCTGAAGTATCTGCTGCAGCCAGCAGCCATCAGTCCTGATTCATGAGTGAGCACTAAGCAGATGACTCAAAATTCCTCCTTGATTTTGCTTCCCACCGGGAAAACTGCTGTTACCTCAACTGTAGACCTCAGCTTTCCATCAGGCTTGGCTCTCAGCCAGCATCACAGTCACTGCTCCAGGGGACCAATGGCTCATTTGCCTGGGGATGCTGGAAGATCACACTCTGGACTTGCATTGATGACAGGGCCCATTGCAGCAGCTCTTCAGAGAAGGGCTTAGCTCAGCAGCACAGCACCACCTTCATGGGAGATGATGGGACATGCAGGTGCACATCTCAGTGGAGGACATGTTGTCTGGGTGCCAAATGTTCTGTGACCACACCAGCTCAGAGCTTGAAGTGATTCACGTTGCCTCTGACCGGACTTTGCCCTAGGGTATTTGTATGATTCTTGCTTGTTTCGGCAAATACCACAGAGATCTACCTTCAGAATTGGCTGTCATACATTTCAGCTGATATTAGAGAGAAGTGAGGATCTAAAATAAAAGACATCCAAAATTTAACCTTAGTTTTTGATTTTCATGTGGCATTCTTTTAATTTCCAGTTGCCTTCTCTCTCCTTAGTTTACTCTGACATCATCAGCAGAAATGCCAAACATCACAAGACAAATTGTTCTCCTGGTAGTTCAAGCCCAGAGGGCAAGACAAAATGCTGGAAATATGGCAAGGAAATCTGCTCTATGTCATATTCACAAATTAAGCATCCCCCGTTCAAAAGACGGTTTTCCTTCTGCCATAGAATAGTTCTTATTTTCCAGTGTCAGTTGTCCTGACTACAAGTTTTGACCTGGATTCAACACATCAAGTCTACAATAAAACCCACACAATTCTTTATATCCAGCTCCAAGCTGCATCACATACAAATCAATTAGCAAAAATTTGCTGTGCAGCCTTTAATTGTTTTAAGGGAAAATTTGTTTGATTTAAACAATTTAAAGGGCATGGGAATAATTTAGATGTTTTTAGGAAGCATGGGTATTTGGGAAGATTACCTAATGCAAAGTGGCCTCAAAGGTTTCTGAATTCTCAACCATGTTGAGAAACTATGGTTCTTCCTCATAAAAGCACAGCTGTTAACAAAAACGAATGATAAAGTAACAATATTCTTGGAAAAATATAGCATAAACCCAAATGGTGTATATGCTCTGCAGTTACCCATTTCATGGTCAAGTTTTGTACAAACTCTCAGGACAGTCCTTGGCTCAGAAAAAATATTTATTAATAAATAAATAATTGTTGTAGAGTGTCAGCTCCCCATTGAGCCTGGACTCAGTTGCACAAGGCTTACTGGGCCTTTTCTTTACCATCCTCTGTAGTTCAAGTTTGCATTTGTGTAAATTAGGTTTTCTTTGTGGAAACAGGACTGTTGTACAACTAGACTTTATTGGGAGTCACCTTTCACCTACCAGATTAAATAGCAGTTCTGCTTTACAAAGTACGCTCTGCAAATGTCTTTATATATGGAAAAATAGTTTTCCACATCTATAAAAAACTCTGATGTGACAGAAGACGCATAGTACAGAAAGCAGTACCAGTCCTAAGATTAAGGATAATTGACTACAGTTAGATATTCAGCTTTTTTGTTGAATGGTACCCTAAGCACCTTATAGTTGCAATTGTATTCTGCAAGCAAACTATAGAAAGGTTTAGTCTTTCAAAGTTATTTTAATGGAAATTATTTCAATTCTTCAAGAAATTAAACACAACAGAAATTAAATTTTTTACCTGCGGAGCTCATGGATCATACAAAGGTTGCGGGTTTGATAAATAATCATAGTAATGTTGAATGTTATAGTATCTTTTAAACTACTCGGAATAGACAATATTGCAAGTACTTGGTAAATACAGCACAAAGGACATATTCCCTGCCCCTCATCTGAAATACGAAAGCTATTTAGTACTTTGCAAAACATGTTAAATGGAGTTTGCTCTTTCTTGGAGATAGCTATTTTTTCTTTGCTCTGTGCAGGTGGAATGTTTGAAAATTGCACAAGACGGGCAATTTTGGAACTTCAACTTGGAGGACCAAATGTTAGCAAATCATTCTGAATGAATTGGAAGTTTAAGGCTGCAACGTTATTCTGTGTGACAGTGGATGCATTTTCTTTTTCCCCTATTTACATATTCACAGTCAGAAACGCATGGTAGTTATTGTGTAAAAGGATCTATTTAGGAAGAAAAGGCAGATACCATTTTGGAAAGCTGTTTGTCAAAGAGTATATATGAACCACAAAGTGTATAATGAAGCTTTCTGCAGGAATGTTTGTAGCAGGAAGCAGAGCTGGACAGCTGCAGAGAGACAAAACAGAAAAAAGAAAAAAGATAGTCAGGTCTTCACAGGGGGATACTGTGCTCCTGTGGGTCATGCAGCAGTAGAAAACCACCCATCATTTAGAAGGTTAAATAGATCATCCCTGTTTCTCAGCAAGTCCACACTGCATTTACTCAGGAAAGCAATAACCCATTTTAGTGAGCACAAAGCATTCCATCCATGGGGTATCTTTCTGTTCCCTCTACATCTCTGTGAAGACCTCAGGCCAGGCAAGGAGTTACAGTTGTGGTGACACTACAATTTGTGCAAGTGAGACATTATTTTAGGTAGAGGGTTGTGACTGTCATTATCTCATTCTCAATGACATTTCAACTCCTAGCTTTCCCACACCACCAGCTCTGCTGCTTTTGGGAAACTCCCTGATGCTCCTCTGAGTGAAACGCCCGAGTATGGCTACCAGATTGTGTGAGGAGAGCTGGTCTCCACACCTTGGTGGTTCAAGCATGAAACTGTGGATTGCAACTATAAAGTGACAGGACAGGATAAAGGTTATTCCACTAGGTGTTTTTATGGGAGATTCATTTTTTAATAAAGGTTTTGTTTTGCTACCAGTAAATTATAGTAATGATGGCAGAAACTGCTTAACCACCCAAGAGCACAACATTGGCTCTGAGCTACAGCTCACCCAACTCAGCACCCAGTGGAGTGTGCTACAAATCCAGTCTCCACCTGGGCACCTCTCCTGTAGATACCATGATGGCATTAAGACCACTCCAGCTACTCAAGGGTGACAGAAACAGCAATGAAAAGGATACCACATGCAAAAGGTCAAAATCTAATCTTAAAAGAGTCAAGAAGTGTTACTGATGGAGGCAGGTGGTGTATTTTCCCATAACCAGCTATATAGATCTCCAATAAAAGGTCTAGTAAGGATCACTGCCAGAAGCAAACATGGATATCTGTATGTAGGATTATCTGTGTTTCCTCTACCAGTGTTGTTTGTCTATCTCACCTTCTTTCCAGCATCTGAAGAAGCACAGCTTACCATCCTGCTGGAGCCACAGACTGTTCACTCTTCTAGTTAAAAGTGAGCTGGCTTCAACAAAGTCCCACGTGCTCTCTGCAAAACTATACTTAATATCCAGAGCATTAAACAAATTGGTCTGTGTGAGCTTTGGAAGAAAAGGCATTTGAGTTTGAATGCAGAGGGCAGTCCTGGATAAAACTAGGGTCTCCACTCATACAGAGCCACATCTGTGATAATCGGAGCTGAAAGGGAAAATTTAACCTCTGGGGTTGATGGAGACCAAAATGATGAAAGGATTTTTTAGATGTGAAAAGACGGATCAAGAGTTTTACTAAATCCTAGGTCAGAGGAAAGGTTGCAGATTGCCTTTTCTCTGAATCTGGGACATTTCAGGCTGAAGCAGGTGTGCCTCACATCTTGAACATTTCACATGCGTTCATTCCATTCCCTCTATTTTCAATTCTCATTCCCTCACATTTTATTTACTTGTTTTTTCCAACAGTATGATAGCACAAAACAGCCAAGCTACAAAGCTTCTCTCTAAATGCCTGATTTAAATAAAGCATCCATTAATTTTCGTACCAATAGTGGTACAACATAAAATAGTACATTATTTTTCAGAATCTGGTTCTGCAAACATTAGACCATTTGACTAAAATATTCCTAATGTATAAATAAAGTCACTCCTGTGCATTAGTGTTTTCAGGCTCAAAGCTTTAATGTGTTATTTTAAAGCACAAATATTTTCCAAGTTGAAAAATATAAATGCTACTGTATTTAAATCTTCACTGAAATGAAGCACCAAAAAAAAATAGCGATGCAGGCTTTTCTTCCCATTAAAGGCCTTTTACCAATTTTAACAGAACATCCCTAATATATACGCAGAATATTATGAGTATAGTAGGTTGTTATTCTGTAATTGGTTTGGCTGATTACAATGATTACACTAAGCTGGCACAATAGTAGAACTACCTCGTGAAAGTACTTCTGCAGAGTCCACAGAAATCTGCTCACTGGAGACCATAATGTGTTTTTGGAGGTCAGAAATTCTGATTTACAAGAATTGCAGATTTTTAACATTGCTTAAATTTCAGTCAAAAATAAAACTGACTATTTTCCAAGTGCTTCTTAAAATAAAATTGCAAAACCTTTTCCTCTGGATCGAGATATTCTTTTTGCCAAACGTTAAGAGATGGTGATATCTCTTGTATGGGCTAATCCAAGAAATGGTATTTTCAAAAGACATTAAAGAAGTAATGCTTTGCTCTCTACATGTGAAATGGGAGGTGTTTGACACCACCAAACTTGCCCGTGATCTGAATAGAGCATTGCAGTTGTGATCCCCTTTGCTGGCACTGTGCTCTTCCACAGAGAGTGTTTGTTGCCCAGGTTTGCACTTTGGCAAGTGTCACTGGGAGGGAGGAGCAAGAGATGAGTTCACACCAGCAGTGCCCACCGCCTGTGCAAGGAGCACACCTGGGCACCTCTGCACTTGAACATCCTTATTACACATAGACGCAAACACCCTTACACAGCTGGACATTGTCAGTGTGGGGCTGGACTGCTTTCACTGGCTCAGCCTCTTCTGTCTCCATTGCAAGCAGGGCAGTGGCTCCCCAGCAGGGACTGCAGGGTCCCAGCAGTGCACATAGGTGAAGACAGGAATCAGGTCTTCCTTGCGACCCCTTGCTCAGGGGATGAGATGGCTGCCAGCCTCAGAGGGGAGGATTTACTTGGACAGAATCATAAAGGCCCAGAACTCAGCCCTTTGTGCAAAGAAGGAAGCAATGCTTCCCAACACACGTCCCGCTCTGGCATCAAGGGCAGCTCACTAGTGGATGGTGAAGCTGTCATGAAAGCCCCATCATCCTCCCCATGGGGCTCCCTTTGTGTGTGAGGGCATTGCATCCCTTTTTAAGGACTGAATGGTTGGCCACTGTGTCCCCCAGATGCATGCTGCCAATGGGTTCGCGTCAGCAAAGGGGAGAAACACGCTTATGCCACTGTGGGGAGTGTTAATTTGTTTTTAGTAAGCAATGACTACCCTTAATGTTTTCCAAGAAAGGAAATGAACCTCCAATTAATTATGACACTTGATTAGGTTACTTAATTGCTGAATATCCAGCAAAATCAGCAGTGCCAACTCCCTGACACCATGTGTGTGATTCTATGGCCCTTAAAGTAATGCAGCTCTGAACACCTCCTCCTATTTTATAGACATTCCCTTTGTTGTTACTCAACATTACCAGGAGTGTGAGTTTCCACCTTGTGACTTCACAACCTTACTTGAGCATTGCTCTGATGATCACCCAGTGATTCTTGGGCATATTTTATTTCTTTGAAGCGTTAATGCATTCGCAATGAAAATAAACACACTCCTGTGACTGTAATATTGCCTTTGCTCAGTTTTATTTCAATTGAAACAGAAATGCAACTTCAAAGTCATCAAAGCAAAGGGTGACTATGCAAGGGAGAATTGGCCTCTGATAACATGAAAGACTTTAATAGGAATTTCTACTGATCATTAATAGCATGTAACTCATTTATTTGCAAATTCTAAGAGTGCCAGTGGTAGTAGTTAAGTGGAATATTGAACATGGTGTACTGTGTTGTGATAGTGCTAACTCTGCTGAAAATGCAATGTCTGTTCTCCCCAGCCCACTGCCTTCATTCCCTCTGAGGTGACAGCTGAGGGGAGCCTGCAGTTCCCCTCTCCTGTTTGGTGTCCTGGGGCTCTCTGCACCTCCCTCCAGGCCAACACCTCTCCCCATATTTTGCCCCATTTATGAGCAGGGGATAGTTTTTAATTTGCATACTAGAAATAAAAAAATCTGTTGACAACTACACCTACCGAATTCCCTGATGGAGGTGGAAGGACAGTTGGCAAATTGGAAGATACAGGGTCCACAGGCGGTGTAACAAAATATGGGCCCATCTGGGTTGTACTGAGACCAAAGGTCTCCTGTGGTCTGTAACCCTCTTAAAAGACAGTTCTGGCAAACTGAGCGAGATTGTTTAGGCAGCGAAAAGCAGAAAATGAGGTATCTTTCATGAGAAGGTACAAATTTCAGACACAGAAGAGTTGGGTGATTGAAAATAGTGAGAATACTGCTGCTATAAATTCAGCAAACTCTACCAGATAAAAATGATCAACAAGGTCTCAGATTGTGAATTCCTTAAAATAGCAGAAATATTGCTGAATAGGTGGTGTGAGATTGAAAAAAAAAAAAAAGGGAATTTTCATTCATTACCATTTCCTCAGCATAGACCCACAAGCTCCTGAAACTCTGAACAACAAGTGATAAAGATGCTGCCTGGCAAATCACCAGCAGGTCTGGCTGCCACTTCTACACTCAGATCACAGACTCTCCACCAGTGGATGGGTCCACCCAGCTACTCCCTGCCATTGGATAAGAAGATGTCAGTAACCCACACAGTCTCCCACTCTCTTCTGCATTTATTCTGATCTCAGATCTGAAACCTCTAGCTCAATATAATACATTCCCACAGAGACTCTTGGTTTCAGGAACTAAAGATTTTCTGAAAAACAGTAATTTCTGTCCTGAGACATTGTGGCTAATGCCACAGGGTGTGCCCAGGTGGGGACATGCAACATCTTGCACAACGAGGTGTCCTTGGAAAACCAGCAACTATTTCCAACATTTCAAAGCAAGCAAAACCAGAACACACTCCTGGAGGAGGAGTATCTACCCATGGGAAGGTTTCTTCTCAAAAGACATCCAACTGGGAGCTTGCCATCACTTTCTAAAACAGGTATGTTGACATACAGAGAGGCACAGCCCAGGCCCTGGTGCCATTCTGCATACCAGACACTGGCGAAACATGGCACTCAGGTATGGGGATTGGGCACCAGCATTCATCCTGATGCAACATGTACCCCCCTGGGGAACAGTGCATCCTTTGTCCCCATAGTGGCAACAGCCTGAATTCAACATTTTTTCCTCTCTTCAACTCAGTGGCTGTTGTGGGTTTTACCTCTTCTGCATTTTCTCATCTCTCTTGCTGTCCCTACAATTACATTTTTCTTTCTTTCTGTGTTTTTCCAAACTCACTAACTCAGTATTTGACTTATCTCATTCCCTCCCGAACTAACCAATATATTTGTTTTCAAGATTTTACAGCAGTAGGTTGAAGAGGTTCAACTCCTTTCATGAACATTGGGGCAGTTTCTCCAATCACTTGAAGCTTCAGCAAGAGCAATCAGTGATGACAATTAATGGTGCTCACTACAAAGCTGATGCTGAAGTGCCTCAGATGATCACTGTTGCTTGTCACTCATCATAGCTATAAAAGTTACCAGCTTGCACCATGGAAATATATGAAGGCAAAAATGCTTCTCCATGACCATTTTCCCACTCAAAACAGGACACCTGTGTCTACCTGCGAGCAGCACTAGTGGCATGTCTCTGAGGGGAAGTTTTGGCTTTAGGGATACTCCTCCCAGACAGTCTCTCCCAGCAGCTGGCACCTTTTGGTGAGACCCTCTGATATGACCTCTTACAGTGCTCTTCAGGCATGTGGGACCTTCACTATATTAAGGTGGTTTTGTCCTGTGACACCTCAGTGCTACACTGTCAATACTCACAATACTCTTGCTGTCAGGAAAGAGTAAGTTCATAGTTCTTCCCTGACCCCTTCTCCTGTTTTCAAAACCTTTGTGGAAAAGCTGAGACCAGCATGAGAGTCTTTTACCTATTGGAACTGGCTTCATCAAAACTAAGGAGGAATGCTCTTATTAATATGACTTCCTAAGGGAAAAATCACTTCTATATTCCCAATTTACATAGTTGAAGCTCACAATATGATTCCAACAGGATGGATTCCAGCCACTGGACTCCAACCACTGGCAAACATCAAATATTTGAGAATTTGTACACCTTGCTCAGTATTTTGAACGTTTGTAAGAAGTTTGAATCTAGTTAAGATCTTCTTTGAGTCTGTCTTTGAGTCTTTGCAGTCTTCAGGAGGAGTGCCCCTTACACATAGAAGGACCCAGCGGTTCAGTGGTGCCTGGGGAGCAGCTCCATACACAGCACAAACAACCCTGTGGTGATTCCTGAGTCCACGGCTGCAACCATTTTTACCCCATGTTCTCAGGCTCCAGGTTCTGATCACACATCAGTGTGAAAGTGACAAACACCCTTTGAGAACAATGAAGCTAAAGCAAGAGGAGACAAAGACCTGGGAGGCAGATTGTCTGATTCAGTGTCTTCTTGTCATGGAAAAGGTTAGAGAAATTACAACACAAACTCACGTTGCACACCATTAATGCATAGCAAAAATCACTGCACTGCTGAGCAGAAGAAAAACAGGAAAGCTATGATGAGGAAAGACTAAACCACTCATCTGCACTTATCCCCTTTAACATGGCCATATTTCCATATTGCCATTTCTGCATTGCACCTACACCATCTCTCTCACAAAGCATCAAAAGGAATCTTGATTACCAGTTCCAGGTGGGCAGACCACTGCATCCGAGGGAGAAAAATCTTTCACTGGCTCAATTCAGAATCTGCTGTAAAAATGTACAGCATGAACTAGTCTCACTTGAGCCTCCAGTCTCTCAGTCTTGTTCTGCCTTTATAGTAAGGTTAAAAAAAATCTCTTTATGGGACAATTTTCTTCTCCATAAAGGAACTTGAGAACTGCAGTTAGATCACCACTGTCTCCTAAGTGAATCAAACTGACCGAGTTCCCTATGCCTTTCAGGTATGCTCTTCAGGTTAGGAAGTATGCAGTATGTTATTCAGGCTAGGAAGAGAGCTCATTTCACATTAGTCTTTGCAATCCAGATGCAACCTGGATCCAGTCCATTTTATCCACTGAAGCTGAACCAGAATGTCCCTTGCTTCATCCTAACTTCTTTACTCCAGAGACTCCTCTTTCCTTTCTTCTGTCTGATCCCAAACATCCACTCTTTGTGCTGTTTTACCAGTGGCCATCATAACCCATTCCATCCTCTCCTGCAGTGTAACCTGTGCATTGTTTTGGTCTCACTGAGAGTCTCAGGGTAGGAAGGCCATGCCTGATGCTGTGTTTGCAAAAGCACCATGCATGCCTGTTGTGACAGAAAGTTGCTGCAAAAGGGTGTGTTTTCACAACAAACAATGCAACTGCAAGTTCCAGGTATCTGTATAACATTTTTAAGAAAAACAGCAATTTCTAAATATTCCATTGGAACCAAAAAAAAAAAAAAAAGGAAGCCTATTTATAACTGTAATATATATATATATATTCTATTAAGGATGAGTCACACAGTTTCTGCAGCTCCATCAAGTTGCAATCAAATCTATACCCATTGGTTTTATAATTACTCTTTTAACTGCTATAATTCCTCTAAGGCTGGGTTAGCCCATTCCAGACCCTCTTTGTGGTACAGACAGCAAGCACCTACAAAGGCAAACAGACAGGCTCTAATGAGGCCAGCTTCAGCCTAGTAATGTCTAAAAATGGCATCCTTGGAAAGATGAACAGTACTAATGTAATCTTACTGATGCTCACAGGCAATGAAACATTATTTTGCTCTCTCTCTTCTAATGGACATTGATCATAGAGTAGTAGAGCAAAGAACAGAATCCAACGCACATTTTTGTGAAATCCCTGAAATTTCTTATCAGCTAATACTTCATCTGTGAAATGTCAGGTCATTGGCTGGGAGAAGGTCACAATCCTAGGCTGAAGCCAAGGCTCCCCGTAGGCAACACATAGTAGCACCCATCTTGCAGCCACATCTGCCAAGCCCATTTCTCTTTTGAGGTAGCAGGGATCAGCTGCAGCCAGAACCTGGCTCTGGAAAGACTGAAGAGCCTCATCCAGTTGCAGCACTGAATGCTCAGAGGCTGGGCCCTGCAGCAGGAAACTCAGGGAACTGAGGTCATACCTGTTGGATGAGGTCTGCTTTGTATAGCACCCTCTACATTTTTAATATGTCCCAGAAAAAAAAAAGTAACACACCCTAAAAAGCCACCGAAGCAATAATCTTCAAATGGATCCATCTACACCACTGGTTATATTAGAGGTCTTGCATTTCACTTGTATAATTTGGAATGCTCTTTACAGAGATTCAACATGTGACGTGCTCTCATACCCTCTCAGATACTGCTCTCTCCTTAGGAGGGATTTTTACCCTTTCCCATGTTAACTTTCAGAGGGAAAAGGGGTGGGTTTTTTACACTGCCTCTTTCTGCCATGGTGTTGTTTGCCCTGACGTCCTCCTGAGATCCTCCTCCATCTCAAACTGCCACCCAAGAAGAAAATGTGCTTGGGTCTCAGCTCTGCCAGTTCAAGCACCAGCTCCCACTCACATGCATAGAGGGCACAGCAGGCAGCTTAGGAAGGGAGGAGTAAAGCTAATCTCTTAAATATTTCAGAGTAAGATTGATCAAACTCTTCTTCTGGAGCTTATGTATCTTTCTGCATTTCTGACCTGAACCAGATCTTTTAGGTGTTAGTCAGCTCTACTGAGCTAAGCACAAACAGAATCATTACATCTTTGTTTTCTGGATATGTTGGTACCACCCAGCTTTCCAGCATTTTCCAATGCTTTCCCTGATAATAGTGCTTGTATAACAGCAGTTCATCACTCATGTCTTGAAAAACAAGGTCCCAGTGTTACTGCCAGCTGGAGAGTATCCCTGAACAGCCCAGTGACTGGGAGAATTCCTTGTTTTAATCTTTGTGGATGTTAGAGGCTTGCACTGTATATTCCACTGCATCCTATTTGGACTGCAAACCAATACCAAGAGGAATGGAAATGCAGCCTGCCACCCACCCTCCTCAGCTGCCCTATCTCGCCTTTTACATCTCACAAACTACCAGTTCCCTCGGGAAGGAAGGGCTTTTATTTATTTTATTTCTCCTCATGGCGGGAACAACCCAAGGCGGGAACATCGACAGGGATGGTTTCACCTTCTGGGTGAGTCACCGAGCTGCCCTGCATCCACCAGGTGCAATGTAAGTCCAGATCAGTGCCTGTTCCTTTTCATTAAGAGCCTTGAGCTCACTGCAGAAAAGATGAAAAGGGCTGGTCATTATCCATTACATGTGACCCATTCACTTGCTGATGGGATGGTTTTCATCTTCCTGCCCTGCCTGTAGGCAAGCATCCCCCAATACGCTAATCTACTTTTTTTGTTCTCCACCACTTATTTTCCTAGGAGCCTTGTCAATAGTGGCTCCCTTCCCTTCCCATGCCTCCCAGCGCTGCAGATTCAGAAGCCTTAAAGGGTTCCAGCTCACGCTAACAAATTCCAGAAAGTCTGACCGTTTATTTTGAAGGCAGTGAAGGAAGGATTTGACAAAAGTACAATGTAATAAGAGAGCTGGGGAGATGCAGAGCACAGACACAGCCTGGAAATGCTCAAAGGTGAACTGGAAGGGGAGGTGGGGGCATTTGGAAGCCCATTAAATGAGGACTTATCATCTGATTTATGTAAATCACTTCAAATGCTTTCATTTATTTAAAGTATTAAGCTGCATTACTGTTTGCCTTTGGTCCCCTAATTTGGTTGCTACTGTCTAAAACAACTGTTGAAATTAATTTGAAATTAATGTTCCTATATAATTACTTAATGAATCTCACATTCACTGCCCTTAGTTCTCAGTTGACAAAGGATCTCACACACCACATGTAAGAGGTTGGAATACTGATTTTAAATAGTGATTTTAAAACGGTTGCTAAATTATAGTTTGCAAATATTTAACATTTATATCACGCACTTCATCTTGAAGGATCTCACTGTGTTTGAAATGTTACATAACATTTATTCTTTAGTAAAATTCCATCACAAAAACTTTCTGGGCATCAATCTTCTTACTTCCCTGCATGCCTTGAAATTAAATCAAATTTAGCTGTATCATTATGCAAACACAAAATCATACCTGCATTAAAAGATTATTATTAGGGCTGTAAAGTCAGACAGTTAAAAGATAAGAAATGCTGGAACTGTAACTCTGTACAACATAAATTCCTTTTTCCATACAAATGTATTCTCAGAGTCTTTAATTTTATGATCATTATTTTCCTATATGCACCCCCTCCCTCAGGGGGCTTATTAATCCTTATTAGTGTTCAAGAAAAAACAGGATAAGAAAAAATAAGGTTCAAGAAAAAGCTAGCAGGGAAAGATATCCACTTGTGGAGTCCTTGCCTCATTCTTTACACAAGCTGCAAATGTTTTCTCGGTTTTTCTTCGTTTTCTGGGTGGCTGACTTGGTACCCCATAAATCCTGATCCTTAGAAATGCTGAATATGCACAGCAGTAACTGAAGCTAAAGAAACACTTGAATGTGTAGAGCATTTCACATACTACCAAACCCAGTGAAAGATGAGGTCCTGGGGTCTCACACCTAGCACTTAAAATTATTGTACACTACAAAAGGGGAAAACACTTCTCCCTCTCCCAGGGATGGTGGAGAATATATTAGAACATTTGCAAAACACACAGACTGCTGTGGTACAGAGACCCACATTTACTCGTTCTGCACAGCACAGTGGACACAGTGCAGGAAGTGGGGAACAGGACACACTGTGACCCAAAAGCAGAAGTATGTGGGGAAGCTGTCGGTGCTGTTGAGCAAGCTAGCAGAGAGGGAGGGTCAGAGGAAGGCTATTGTGAAACAAAAGAGCTCAACTGAAGGCTTTCCAGACAGGCTTTACTTTAGACTACTCACTATTTTTTTGTGCTTATCTGTGGCTGCATTTCTTCTTATGTATGTGTGGTTTCCCAAGGACCAAGGCAAAGCAAAAGCATCACACTCATTGGCAATGAAGAACCTGCCAGAGCTTTCCTCCAAGTTAGTTGAACAGTGCTTTCCCTGCTGACATCCTCATCATCTAGGTCAGAGCAAGTCAACCTTTCCCACACCGCAAAACACACCCTCCTCCTGTAGAGGAGAGCTGTAGACATGTGCCACATATCCCAGCATGGCTCAGACTAAAGATACTGGCCAAGAGTCCCACCACTTGGCTGAGAGGAGGACAGATCCCCAAACACAGTGTGACATCAACCTAAATCTGCTTCCCAAATCAGGGAACAGAGACTACGCAGCAGCCCACACCCAGCCATCGCCACACACACACACCCACATGTCCTACTTTTAACTAGAAGGCCCAACCTCTTCTTCACTCAGATCTTTGCCAAATTTCTTTCTTCACCACATTCCCACCCTTGCCAGGCTGCAGAGCTTCCTTCCCAAATCCCTGTCCTCGCTTAAAGTGTCCTCCCTCACAATCCTAAAGCATTCCTACCTCCCACACTTCACGCATTCCTCTGCTAATAGGGATCACTGGAACACCTCCAAAGGAAACCTCCCCCAGCATGGCCAGTCTAAAAAACTCAAGCAAACTCTGCTCATATGAGAAGATTGAGGTTGAACAGCAGGTACACTAGGGTGAATTGCTACAGTGACATCCTGGCCAACCACCTCAACTTCCTTCTGGCACACCAGGTTTCAGGTCATAACCCAGCAGGGGAAGGCTGTTACTGCAAAAGTGCAGAGCCACCAAGCTACCTCAGCCTAAGCTTTCCTTCCAATTCTGCTTTTGTGAAAAAAGTGGAGAAAGATACTCAGGCAACTGTGGTTCAGCAAAAACAAAGATTTCTTGAGGAAAAGATGCTTTTCCACCTCCATAGCTTCCTCCTGCTGCTAGCAATTGATGGGACAGGGCTGCTTTAGTCAGGTTTTCAAAATCCTGTAATGGACAGCAGCTGTCCTTCTCCAGATTGCACCAGACATCTCTGTAATTATTTTGTCATCTTCTTTTGGTCAGTCGCTTTAGCTCAACTTCCCAGTACCCATGGGTTAATAACACCAGCAATCCCAGAAGGGTACTCCACGTACTTTGTTCTTAAACTCCCAACGCTAACCTGAGGATATTTGTGTTGCTATTTGCCACTCAATAGACAGACTTTTCACTTCCTACTTGTCAAAATATTCTACTGAGTTGGGCTGCATGAGACACACCTTTCAATGTGGACAACTTAAATGGCCCTAGGGTAAGCCTACTTGAAAGGGCCTCCCTTTCTTTTCCCAAGCAGCACAGAACTGGACAAACTGACAACATCCAACACCATCTGAAACCTCCAGTTTTGCAGAGCATTCAGATGGCAACAGAACATCTCAGTCTTTACAGAATTATCTTCAGAAAGCAGTAAGGGTCACAGTGAATCTTGCCTCCACTGTAGCACCACCTAATAATTTGGGGCAAGGGAACTTCCTAGCATTTTGCATTAATAAATGCCATTATAACATAAGAGACTCCGTTATTTAGTTAACAAGGTTAAAGCATTTAATACCATAACTGCATGTCCATCAACTAATACCTTTATTCTGAAAGCTCACTATAAATAACAATTAAGTCTCTGCTTCTCTAGTGAACTGCTGAAAAAGCAAGCAGCTAATTCAAATTCCATGAGTATGTAACTATAGTTGCCTCTTTATTTAAAAAAAAATAAAATTAAATTTGGAGTCATGGCCACATCTCCCTCTGTCTTTACATACACCAGCTTGAACAGCTTCCCTTTGTGGGGAAGATTCACAGAAGCGGTCATAGGTTTTGCAATTTTCACCTTCTGTTTTCTAGTTCAGAGAGTAATCAAATCCAGTCACTACTGCCGCATTTATCTGGCAACTATCTGCTGGCCTCTGTGAAACGAGCTGGAAGTTTGATTTCCGTTTTCTGCAGGTCTGTTTGTGTGATACAGATGAACTGCTGTAACTGGCAAATTGGAGGCAATTTCAGCAGAGACTCCTTGGCTTAAACTTCTTTCACCTCCAGAGAGGTATCCTTGTTAACGGGTCTGAGAAACGACTGGATCAGATTGGAGAGTTTGGGTTTCTTCTGTTATAGGACACTTTAAAGCGGGTTTTATCTTTTGAGTCTATCAAACCAGCACCCACATGAAATTACTTAAAAAAATACCCAAGTAATTTTGAAATAAAGTGTTGATGCAAAACAAGCTTTATCACTCCCTAAAACTGCTTTATATCTCTACCACATTTTAATTGGAATACACCGTTATTTTCTTTCTTTTTGACACCTCCACATTCCCTGTGACAGAAATGTTCACTAGTCTTCATGCTGGTTACATGTATTTAGCTCCCCATGACAGAAGCTGGTGCAAGATCATCAGCCACTGACAGATCATTAGTGGCATTCAAGGCAAGTCCATGAGTTCCATCACACAAGGCATTCAGAACCAAAATACAAGGTACTAGGTGAGTAGCAGCTGAATGTATGATGAGGCTAAGATTAAAAACTTTATTTTTTATACAAAACAATAATAAATCCAAGCAGATAATGAACTAGGTGTCTTGTCGTTTTCCACCTTTTCTTCTTTTCTCAATATAGTCTATCCACAGTTCCATGTTAAGCCACTCCATATTCTGCAAAAACTATGATGTTTCCATCTTGTATCCATGTTTTTCTAATTCGGCTCTGTATAGAAGAGATAGAGATACTGAAACACACATACATAATCCTGTTAAATGTTTGATTTTTTAAAAAATTACATATACCACACAATATAGGATCATTTTGGAATACCAACATCATACTGCTTTTCGATTCACACCAGTAACCTTGACCTCACTTATTCTGTAGTTCTTGAACTTCAGCTTAGATCTTAGAGCCCTAGAAGTGACTTCTCAGTGAAAAATTCAAATATTTGTTTTAATCATAGTTATTGCCCTCTGACCCAAAGCAGCACCCATGAGCCTGCAACAGCTCCATACACACCAGAAAAACCAAAATATTATCTTACACAGTTATTCTCAAGATTTCCCTAAACCAAGCAATTTTGAGTGATTTCAATGCATGTGCTTCCAAGACAATTTTTTGCTTTTTCTTTGCTTTAAAAATAGTGCACTCTCGTAGTTTTACTTATGTTTTGGTGAAATACACCTTGCAGTGAACAATTCTGAGGGAAAGGATTGCTTTCTTGCCCTTAGCTGTGGTCAGGACAGCAAGTCAGCAACTTCATTGTTATCATTCCTGGCCTGTCCCCACTTTGCTCCTCACCTGTCTCCAAACACAGAGAGATGCACTCCGTTTCATCTCCTCATCTTAGCATATGTGTCTCTAGATACAGAACTCCAAATATTTCAGGTTAGTTTATGTAATTAGTAGTGGAATTTTAAAAATGGAGGACTGCAGTACTTGCTTTCTAGAGATGAAATAAAACTGTGCTGCAACCAAGCAAACATTGCAAAGCAGTGTACAGTCACCAATACTACAGGCTATGATTAAGGCCAGTTAGGGAAGGTTTGTCTAGATCAACTACGTTTATCAAGAATTATAATCTCTCTTGAAAGTCGTTTTCATTACATATAAACTTGTTTTCCAATATCACAGCTTAACTGTCTTTCAACATCATAAGAAAAAATTATACCAAAGATCTTTTATGTAGAAGATACAAAATTAATTGCTTTTGCTGGAGTACAACAAGGGAGATCAACCCAGAAACTGTTTAAGTGGGCTGTATTACAGACAGTTTGCTCCTCATGCAACATACTGAGGGATTAATTATAAAATCTGGCTTTGTTCTGATGCTTGAAACAATTTAAATTATAATTATGCTTCAGTAAAGGATTACTGAAACAAGTAACAAAGAAGATTAAGCAACTGGTTTAGAGGTACCCAAATTGCTATTGCTTTTTTTAAAACATTTAATTAACAATTACTTTGCTGTTGTTGCTCATAAACAGCATGCTCACACCACAGAAGAGAACCTTAACATTATTACAGATCACTGATCTCTAGAAAATTTGTCCATTTGGACAAAGAACAGCAGTGCTATTTGAAAGTACAGACAAAAAACTTAGCACAGCACATAGCATAGAAAAGATAACCTCGGATGCCTTGCCATAATCCTTGAAGCACAATTCAGAACTTCCACATATATGCAGGAAAGTCATTAGAAAAGGATCTAATGGTAAATTGAGAAAGTATGAACAATGTTGCAGCTTGCAGAGAGATCTTTGCACTGCTTAAGCTGTGTAACAGAGGAAAAGTCTGTCCTCCCAGTATCATAAGGCATATTTCAGGGGGTCACAAAAATTATTAAAAAATGAAATGCTGATCACTACTTCAGAGTGCTGTAATCCCTAAGTCTGGTTCTGAAAGACTTTTAAGTAGAAAAGCAGAAAGTAGAGCTTTCGTTTATTTCCATTTCAGATCTCTATTTTTTTATATTAAGCAAATTTCAAACTTTCAAATATTAAGTAATCAGTGCCATTTTAAACATTTTATCCATCTTCTAGAACAGTAAGTTAAAATAAAGTTACCTTAACTGATTGGAGAAATCATCTTCTACATTGTCATCATCCCAATTGTCTTCCCAGACATGTGCATCTTCATCTTCATCTAAACCAGTCCAATCTAAAGACAGAAAAGGAGGTCTAAATATTGTATGCTGCATTGCTCTGGTACCATGTGCTACTGACAGATTAGCTCAGCCTCTGGGTAAGGCAGACTTCTGTTAAGCTTAACAGAGAAGTCTGGATCACATTCAAGTGTTTATGAGACAGAAAGATCTAAAACATGCCTCGTGATTTCCTGAATTACAATAAAAGTGAAACTTGGTTTAAAAAAAAATCATTACACACTTCACATCATGTTTGCAGGATTGCACATTCATAAAAGGCATTTTGCACACAAATGGACAAACTGTACGGTAAAAAGAAAGCAACATCAAGTACTTGACTCCTAAAAGCTCAACAAAAGGTGTCAAGACTCCAGTTTGTATTTAAATACTTTTTTCAGAATAAAGAAGTAAATATGAATCAGATGCTTTTGCCAAAACCCAGGTACACATCCCCCATTCACTCGATCAGATGCAGTCAGTCTATGAATAAATGCCAAAAACTTCTCCATGATGCAGAAGTAAAGGCAAACTGAAACAGGCATCTGCAAACAGCAGTTGATACCCATAACCAGCTATTCTGGGTTCCCAAGACAGCAGAAGCTGTTTCCTTACAGAAGCAAGGCACTAAATGCTCATTTGCTAACCTTATTTCTATTTTTCCTATAAAAAAGTAATCTGGCATATCATTCTTTACAAATTACTTATTGCCCACTTAATGCATCATTATTAAAAAAAATTATGATCAAACTAGTTTATAAAAATGATGGAAACTAAAAGCTCAGAATCACCATGAAAACACAAGTGGACTGAATTCAATTTTTTTGAGTTTCTCAGTTTTCCCCTACTGAATGACACCATGTTTTTCAAGTGTTACCAAAACAAAAGAAGCCCCTAATTCTGTTACTTGTATTTCTCAAAGTTTGTTACTGTTTTTAAAAAGTTCTTTCCCTTAGAGTTCAGTGAACCATCTGCTGCCCTTCTACAGAACACTTTGAGGACTAAGGCCTAAAGTAACATTAAACACTGATGGAGATACGGGGGAAGGGAAGTTAGTGGGGTAAAAGATTAAAAACTAATTCCCTGTGAACAACTAACTTTCTAAGAATTAAGCCTGGTCTTTACATATTCACCTCCTGTTTTTAACACTGACAGGCAAAAAAAAATAATATTTGAGATTCACCAGGACACAAAAATCCATTTGTAACTGATTAAAAACACATGTATAAAAGGCATTACAATTAAACCTCCCTACTCATATAAATTATAAAATGGGAAAAGATGAAGGACCATAAAAATTCTGCTATAAGAGCAAAATAAAAAAAAAAACTAGGAAGAAAAGGTGAAGGGAAAACGCGGATTCAAAAACTGCATTATTTGAATTGAGTTGTGTTGCTAATTGCTCAAAGGGAAGGACTTATAATTTAGAGCTACCTGCAATAAGCTTTGCCTATTTATATTCAATTGATTTTTTTTGTTAAAATAAAAAAGCTTTACCAATTATTTACCTGGATTGCAAAAGATGAAAAAAAAAAAGCTCAAACCAGTTTAAAATTACAAAGTCATAGTTTTCTATCTGCAAACATACAAGTAGCTCAGACAGAACTACAAACTTGGAAAAAAAAATCTGCTAGTAACTTGTATCCAGCACAACAAACAGCAGCTTCAATCATAAAAGGTCAGTTGGGCAGACTGTGAAACATGCTACAAATCACACTGAGTGGAGTCAGAAAGGCCCATGTGATCTTCCACAATGAAGGGGGGGAACAGTGTGAAAATAAAAATCACATTCTCATTACTGTGGCTACAAGTTTCTAAAGCATCTGTATGTTGATACTGTGCTCCAGAATTGCATAATAGAGTTATCACTCCCAGCTACATTATAAGCCTGTGACTAAATAAAAGTAAAAACTAATGGAGTGATATTGGGGATTGAAAGTATTAAGAGCATTTGAAAGCCCACTACTCTTAAGTATTAATAATACTCATCAAAATTAAAATTTTGTCATGGCTGGACTCCTTAAGGATGTATTTTAATATGCTGATCACTCATTGCCCTATTTTTGAATCTGGGAAAACAAAAAACAATTTTTAGGATTTAGATTTCTTTTTAAATCCACACATTACATTTTATACTTTGAAATGCACTGTACAAAAAATTCTTAAGTGATTGATTCCCATACACTTTAATCTACCATACTAATGCTCCACTTCACAGTGTCCTATAAAAATTGGCTATGTCTGCTTTTGATATATAAACTTGATTTGACAAATTGCTTTCAGAAAAATTTTAAGTTGGAATAAACCCAGGAGCCAGTGTTTTCATCCCTTAACACAGCTCTGCATTATCTAATTTCCTCTGGTTAAAACCTGGGTAATAGAACATAAGGCTTTTTTCTGTTCCATGAAAAGTCATGTTTTAACTTCAAAGAACAACAGTATGGGATGGGTTTGAGCACACAGTTATCACAGTTCTCTCCTAAGCACTGCAGGTACCAGTCAAAGTGGTTTGAACAGTCTTTATAACACCTCAAAACTACAACCTCACTTCAAGACTCAAATGGGCCTCTTTAGAGGTTCTTATTTGCTGCAAGATGGAACAGCAAGAAGCCTTGCTGGTGGTCACTCCTATTAAAAATCTCTGTTCTACCCAGAAAGCCTGCACAGTACTTTGTTTTAGCAGCACAGCTAGATCCAACTAGAATTAATTTCACCTTCTGTAACAGCAGTTCAGTGCTCTGACCAACCTAAGGTCCAGAAGCTTCAGAGACTTCCCCTAATGTGAATACTTAACTTACATTAAGATAAACATTTTTTTCCTGTTTAGGAAATACATATGAAAAATAAGAGACAGTCTTCTAAGTCTACTTCAGCTATTATTTCACTTATGTTATTAACTTTTTCTGTCAACAAATGGAGATATACAACTTTTACCAGTACTGAGGGATTCAGGATACCTAAGGCCATGGAAAAACCACATGTAATGAAGACATTATAGAAAATGGCCCCTAAGTTTTTATCCATCATGCTATATATAATTTCTCATTAT
The DNA here is from genome assembly GCA_013397135.1 of Pachyramphus minor. NCBI lineage: Eukaryota > Metazoa > Chordata > Aves > Passeriformes > Tyrannidae > Pachyramphus > Pachyramphus minor. Next base: position 657,301 of record VYXB01005617.1, read on the forward strand.
CCACAGCTTGAGATAATTCCCAGAATTAAGGACATATGCCATAATAGGGATGTTTCCCAAATTATCTCTGTGAAGGGACAGCGAGTTGTTTTACTGAATTCAACTTCTTTATTCAGTATATTTGTACCTAAGAAAAGCAAACCAACACGTAAATATCTGTACTTCCAAAAGTAAAGAGATTCAGAGTAACTACGAAGCACATAATTTCCTTTTCACATTCGCTTCCACCTTACACTCCAGCCCTCATCCCTCCTCTCCCCTGGGGATTCTCATTTCCAGTGCCGAGAGAAGGCAAGTTTCCCCCGCACTTCTTCGCAGCTCCCTGGCACAATGACACAGCACTTACAGGGCGATGTGCCCTGCGCCGTGATACCGCACAGAGCCGGGCACAGGCACCAGGATCACGCTCGATCGCGGCTCTAGCGGGGCTGCAGCCCCTGACCGGGCCATGGGCTGGGCAGGCACCCGGGGGGAAGCCGCTCCTGTGTGGTTGAAGCGGGGCGGCAGCCCAGGCCGACAGCCCAGGATAGCAGCCCAGGACAGCGCGGAGGGGCCCCGCGGGCCGGCACAGGGCACAGACCACCCCGGGCACAGCGCCCCGGGCCCGCCGCGTCCTGCCC
>VYXB01005617.1:657972-751128 GCA_013397135.1 Pachyramphus minor
CGGCGCCCTGGTCGCGCCTGCGCCCTGCCGGCCCCGACCCCCGCGGCGCGCGCACCGCCCCTCACGGTGCTCGCGCGGGCCGGGCTGGGAGCGGACACGCAGTTGTGTTGTGGAGGCTGTGGGGAGAATAAATCTGTCCACTGCAACGTCAGACCAAACTCCCCAGGCCACTCCGAGCGCGCCCGTTCTCTTTATGTTCTTTTATTGTTGATTTGTGTTCAGGGAAAACCTATAAATATCAGCTTTCTGTCCTTTAACTCCTGGTGTTGGGGTTTGTTTCCCCTTCTGGCATTTTAGTAGTGTTTCAAAATATCAGGGGAGGTTTAGGTTGGACATTAGGAGGAATTTCTTCACAGAAAGGGTGGTTGGGCTTTGGAGTGGGGTGCACAGCAAGGTGGTGGTGCCACCATCCCTGGAGGTGTTAAAGGAAAGACTGGATGCGGCACTTGGTGCCATGGTCTAGTTGACATGGTGGCATTGGGTCACAGGTTGGACTCGAGCATCTGAGACATCTTTTCTGAACTAATTGATTCTGATTTTGTAAACACTTATATCTAATTTGCTATCTTTGAAGTTCCGTGTCCATCACATCTGAGAAACAAGGAAGCAGCTTGAAAGGGAGGTTATGACTAAGCTATTCAGAGTTTAGGATGTTACGTGAGAAATAGAAATGCTATTGGTTTTTATTATTCGAAAGTGTATTCATCAAACTTAAATCTAGATTCTGCTGATTATTTCAACAAAGTTCAATGCTCACTAGCCTGAACAAGTTTGTGCGCGTGGCGGCTCCTATGACTCCTCTCCCAGCAACCACAACAGTACTGCTGGTTTGGTGGAGGGGCAGGAATTTTATTTCCTTGCTCTGTGAGAAGCTGATTCACAGCATTTGCACAGCTGGGTTATACTATATCCTAGATTTAAAGTCAGAGAAACAGTGAACAAAACACTGGTGTGGGAATTCATACATTGTTGAGTTCCAGCCCAATATGACATGTTCTGGCATGCAGCCACAGTTAAGGCAAGGTGGGAAATGAGCCCTTCTGGCAGGTGAAAGGTCTAATCAAGCAGTCATGTTTTGGGGTTTTTTTGTGACAGAAGGATTGACTGACAATGATGACTGTGAAAATAACGAAAACCCTGGTTTAATAAATGAGTATGTGGAATCTAGTTGTAAGTTATCTGGGATTTTTAGCAAGTCATGTCTTTTGGAATAATAGACATATTGCTCTAAGAAAGTACAAGATAAAGTTATAAAGTGCATAGGGGTCTGTCATATCAACAGCTTGCAAAGATCCATGATCATCCAGTCACTAAGGCTCATATTCAAACCCTCTAGCTTTTGCCTAACCTAGAACTAAACTGAACTATGGAGTTTGGAGTATACAGGGGAATACTGAGATGAGCAACTGCATGTAGATTACCCAAGAAAAAATGTAACTTTGAGACTTCTGTGGACAACTACCTTAAAGTATCATTGAAGCAGGAAGCAGCTTGATCTTGTTTTGAAGACTTTCCCTACATATCTGCTGTAAAGAAAAGATACAACAGTCCTTTCCACATCCTTTATCTCTTCCTTCTTTACCAACCTGCTGGTTAGGAAGCTCCGCAGTGCAAAAAGAAAGAAGAATCTGTACTTCCCAAGGGCATAAGGCCAGCCACTGCACCATGAAATGAGGACTTCTGAAGAGCGTCTTACTGATGTAGAGACTGACCAGAGTCAGTCCCAGGTCTGAGGCCTCCTTTGCATTTCCCATCTGTGGAACTGAGCATTCACATATCACCAATAAGACAAAATTAATCTTATGTTACCACAAAAAAATCTATAGTGTCAAATTCTACTATTATAAACCTTAATCATTTTGATGGTTCTTTTAAATTCATGTTTTCTGGAGTTTTGTCATTAAATAAAGAGCTTAGCTCTTGTTTAAAGAGGAGAAAAATAAGTTTCTGGTCCAAGCAATTAGAAATTAGCTTGAAAATATGAAAAAAATGTGTTCCAGATTTACTTATTTCACTTGTAAGATTGCTTTAAAATAATGGTTTTAAAAATAAAAGCTCTAAATCCATGGCTTTAAATCCAATACCACAGGTTTTAGAAGCCTGGAATTTTATTAATTTATCTAGCCTTTTTAGCAGATGAATGCGTGGATTCAGACCTCACTTCACCAAACCCTTTAACTGTCTGCTAGGAAGGTCCCCAAGGACATAGGTATCTGCCATGCTGTGTTTCTCTCATAAAGGTAAGCCCATCCTATGTTGCCTGAAAGAGCTGATCTTCAGACTATTCTCCAAGCCAGCCTACTAGTCCTTGCAGGAAGAAGTTCCTGGTGGGAAAGGCAGCAGGCTAGCCTTCAGATTTCCACTGTGTGCAAGCTGGATTTGACCTGGTGTCAATGACAAATGCTACAACCACAAGGCTGTTTGCTGGTTATTTGAAGATCAGTCTTTTTCTCTCTTATGAATTATATTCAGGTATTTTCCCTCATGGTGGAGTAGATTTGACAAGCGAATAACTCAATCTGCACCACCAAATAGCCTACCAACCAGAAACTCTCCTGGCAGCTGGTAGAGTGGAGTGACATACCATATCCCAGATGTATGCTCTTAACAACCAGACTGTACAGTAAACAAATAGGATGAACTTATTCTCCTGCAGGTGATTGGTAGTTGCTAGAAAACACTGTTTTTAGTGCCAGTCTTGTGGCTGTGATTTCTTAGCAGCAGCACAGTATTAAATCATATTTTCTTAAGGTTTCTTACTGGCCTTCTTAGGTAGCTTCCTACTCAGTCTATAGGCTTTGTATATCCCACACTCCACTGCCCTCAGGAAGCATGTAAGGAACTTACATTTCTCCCCCAAGAAAAGATATCTTTGAAGTCCATGAAGCATCATAGTATGTAAAAATGTAGTGATGCAGTTTATAGTACTCAAGCCTTTTGGTGGACCCAGTCCCACGGAATAGTCTTAATTCTTCAGAGAAAACACCATAAGGATTCAGCTGTCCAGAGTAGATTTTCCAACGTGGACAGATACTCGACAGTTTAGAGGAGAGTGTCCAAGCACCAAGTATGATCAGAGTTTGATAGTTTCTGGATGGACCATAGAGAATAAGAGTTGCCTTTCAGCATCTACTCTTTGCAATCACAGTGGGGGAAGGCCATGGATACCAATAAAGAGCGTACTGCCACTGATTTTTGTTTTATCCTTCCCCTGTGGCAGTCTCAAGACTGGCGGCAACCCCTACAGTCAGCAAGCCTGTATCTCACATGGACAGAGAACACACAGAGCAAAGATTAGTTTTGATCAAATCAGAGAAGGCACATTCCTGAAACACCAAAAGAGGTTTGCTTTCTTGGGGCTGCAGCCCCTGCACAGCACATCAGCTACATGCTGAATAGGTTGGTTTTCCAGGACCAACAAACTGACATGGGTGCTTCAGCAGAAAGATCAACATGGCTGTTTGATGGAAATTAAAGGAAAAAATTCCTATAGATTTCAGTGTTTTGGGATATGACTGTCTCTATTAAAACCTTAACTGCAATATACTCTTAACTGGTAGCATGTTTGAAATAATTGAACAAGACAATCCTGAGGAACTCATCAGTACCTCTATTATTCTTTCCAGAGCTACACAGCAGCTATTTACTCAATATGATTTGTTTTAATTTTTTTATTCAGCATGTTTTATGCATTAGTATCAGAAAAGCCTGTCTTTCTCTTGGCAAATGTTACTGCAAGTTGTCTAGCAGGAAGGTGGATTATGTAGATTTATTTATTCAAAGTGTAATTTGCATAAATGAAAAATGGAAATAGAGCATCTTTTTTTCTGAATTAGAGCCTTTTTTTTTTTCCTTCAGGGTGAAACAAAAAATGTGTGTAGTACAGTCGTTCGGATTTCCAGATTTTTTTTTGTGGGGGACTATTTGTCATTTTGATGCCTGGGCCCATTTTCTTCCGCTTGGACATTTTAATGTCTGAAAGCATATTCTGAGGGTAATATTAGGAAGAGGAAATAGAACAGATTGGAAATGAATTTGCTTATAAGCAGTTAAAGGTGTCCTGCTGAAAAAAATCTTAGAGCCATGGTAAGGATTTTAGATACATTGGGTAAACTGTTGGTTTTGGAGGTCTACATGGTTCCAGGTTACCATCCAGTATCTATTCAGAGAACCCCTATGCTGCAAAGAAAATTGGCACTGTATGTCTTTGATCCAGTGGGTCTCATCAATATTGTGTGAAGTCTGTGTGCACAGACCTACATCTACTGACCTACAAGCCGAGACACATTTGCCAGTAGTGCTTATGAAGCTTATTTGGATGGGAGAGGGACTGTCTTATAGTCCAGGCTATTAGATATGCAGAAATGCACCTAATTCCTGGGGAAAAAAAAAAAAAAAACAAAAACATCACCGCAGGAAATGTTATTAAGTTGTTACCTTTCAGAATGTGTGAATTACTGGGCAGTGCAGAATATCTGTCCTGTGTTATGCAGCGTATTGGGCAGGCCAAGCACTATTAATGCATTCTGGGGATCCCTTCAGAGATAGTGTTCAGGATAGTGCTGCTTTTCATGCTCTAGTTTTTTAGATTAAATTGAAATAAAAAAGCATATCCTACATTCAGTGCATCTGGAGATCATGAACAGATTGCCCTGCTTCTTTCAATAGGTCTGTGCCGCTCTGGACCCATGGCATTATTCCTGAGGTCAGTGCCTTTGGTTTGCTGCTATTTATTTATTGATGTCTGCAGAGGTCCTCTTGTTCTCTCCAATCATTCACCACCACCTCCTAGTAGCCCACCCTGCTCCCACAGCCCATCCCTTCTCACAGTTGACCCTCATGGAGGTCAGGATGCGATTAGGTGGCTGGAGATCACAAGGAAAATTAATCACGAGGAACACTTGGATGTTGCTTTACAGACTTCCTTATGTGAAATACACTGTGGCAAGCTATCAGGTTACCAGTGGCTGAAATAGAAACAGTTCTCTCTTTACCCTTGACAGTCAAGAGAAGGTTTGATTTATTTTCTTATTTTCACTTGATCTAAAGGCAGCTGGGCAGTATTGCTACAAAGCTCTAGCTGTGTGTCACTGTAATAGGGGCAATGTGTTTGTTCACTTCTGCTCTCTTCCTCTGTCTAATTGTTCTATTGTCTTTCTGTTTTCTCTCCACATTTGGGCTGACAAAATGTCTTCTTGGGTTTAGCCCTCTAGCCAAAACTTAATGGGCTCCTAATCAAGAACTAACACCACCAGCAGGCTATTTCCTGCCTTTGTTTACCATTCCTGGTATCATCTTTCTTCTCCTCTCAGTCCATCATTGCAAATTTTCAGCATTATTTTCCCTTGACTCCTCCTCTGGATAGTGTGTAGGAAGTTTCCTAAATATTGTTTCTCTTTCATTTTCTGGCCACTCGATCTCTGGCCTCCCAGCTCTACATCCTGGAAGGGTACCAAATGCATTCAGAACCAGATTTTACAAAGCCAAGTCATCCTAGGATAACTGAATATTCCATGTACCTGTATCAGAAGAATGTTTATTGCTGAACCTTGATGCAAATTGTATAGATGTTTTGAACATGTAAGACAATCACAATGTAATTCATCATTAGCACCATTCACCATGACTTGCATTTCCATGCAAGCATCAGGACTGTCAGGGTACAATTCAGTTGCCTGAACAAAGGTTTTGAAGGTCAGTTGGGGTGCCCTAAAACACAGGGCTGCCTGATGTAATTTGGGAGACTCTGGCCCTTCCCAACTGCAGCTGAACATGGGACAAAATACCCCAGGGTTTCTAAAATGGTATCAGTTGCCTGTGTTTAGGCGACTGAATTGCACTCCTACAATATGTTGGAATAACTGTGTTTAGTGTCTTTTTCATGTTACTGCACAACTGCTTTCATTTGTTTCTACCATGTCTACCCTGAGAATACTACATTGTGGTAACCTCAACACAAGATATTCACTTGATAGATTATTATGACTCTTTAGGAGCCAAGTGCACAGACTAGGCCTTTTTATCCATCTCAAATGTGCTTCTACCTTTACATATCTAGACAGTGGCTAAGGTGGGGTCAGGATGAAGCTCAACCCAAATAAAATCAAATGTTGCAGCCTGGGAAGAATAAGTAAGCATTATTTCCAATGTTCTGATAGGTAAGCAGGTCTATTCATTAGCAATCCTGGCAAAGTGCAGGACTTATTAATACCTAGACTATTTCAAGAGCAGGAGTCAGGCCTCTGAACTTAAGGTCCCCTCACTGTAGGGAGCTTACTCAGACAATCTCTCTGACCTCTCAGTTCAGAAAAGAGATAAATTAGGCTCTTCAAGGTGAATATTCAGAGCACCTGGCCAAGGTATCAGCCCTGAAATGTAATTTGAAGGGACCTGTCTCATTTCTGATTATGCTAGGAGGGCTTGCCCCATAATTATGTATGAAACGTCAGGGGATGGAAATAATCTCTCACAAGTCCATGTAAGAGCGGTTACCCTTGTTGGCCGCAATTCTCTGGCAAAGCTCCTCCAGGGGCAGTTTTAGCCTTAAATGTATCTGTTTAGCTCGCTTAACAGCTCAGCAATGCCCCCAGGAGCTTCCCCAGTGTGCCTGGTGGGAGCTGGCAGTAGCAGTTAGGTGTCAATCAGAGCTTGCTGCTGGTGTTGGCTTTTCTGTGCTGGCAGGCAAAGCATTCTTGCTGCCCTTACATCCCCTTGGGGCCTGCTTGTTGTTCAGCTGTTCTGCAGTGTCACAGGCAACACAGCCTCAGCTTGGGGAATTTCACTTAATTTAATTTCTTGCCAATTAACACAACCTTTTGATTATTGATTTGTGAATTGAGGCGAGGGGGGAGAAAACATATACTATTGAACAAACACTCAGTGAAACACCTTTTCTTACCTTTCTTCAGGCTCTACTTCAATCAAATACTTCTCCTCCCTCCTTTCTCATCATAGCTCCCTTTGTTTTCACTGCAATTCACTTCTTGCCCTCCACTGTTCTTTGTTTCTTACTGCTCCTGTGCCCCAGTGTGGCTCATCCAAGGCCTGAGAAGAAGTGTTGGCCGTTGGTTTCCTTCCTAAGCTTGCGTACACATCTCCGTTGCAAACATGTCATGAGAATGAGATGAGTGAATTTTATCACACAGACTTACCCTGTAAATGAAATTCAGGTGTCTAAGGCATGCTTTAATACTGAAGCCGTGGAAGTAGCTCCCAGGAGTTACAACACAGACACCTTCAGTGAAGGGCCAGCACAATGCATGAGCAGGACCACCACACTGACCACCTCAGCTCCTGCCCTGCCAGCTGCTGCACAGTCAGAAGGGCACTAAGGCCACACTGGCTGGAAAAGTAGAGAGTGGCACCTGTGGCATGACCCAAAGCATTACTTTTTATATGCAGAAACACGTAAAGCCCCAAAGCTTTTCCTCATCCATTCTGCAAAGCAGAGGATACCTTCTTCCTCAGAGCTCCTATTAAACTGTCATGTCTTCTTCAGCAAGCACAGAGGTTTTGATGAATCATCTAGTGGTTTACCACAGAAATGAATGAAGATATGCTGTGCCACTAGCAGAGGTGGCAATTAATTTCTTTCTAAACAAGGATACTCTTGAGAGTTTAATCAGTCTTTTTTTTTATCTTAGATTACCAAGTGAAGTTGATGCAGTACGACAAATCAGAGTCACAAGGAACAATTGAGGCAAATCCTGGTCTTAATTCACCTCATCCAACTCATGAGTACAGCAGTCCAGGGAAGACTCTGGGCTGTTGTATGTACAACTATGAAAAACTGATAGTCCTTTTTGTTTCTGTTAGATAGTAATTTATTCTGAATGGTATTTTAAAGAAAACTCTAGAAAATAAAAGTTTACCTGCTCCTACCTTGCTTTCCAAAGCACATAAATCTTTTGTAGCAAATACAGTAGCACCAGAGACAGCTGGAATTCTTATAAAAACAGCATCAGAATAAACACTGATCATAGGTCAAACCAATCTACAACCCAATGGTTTTACAGAGTATATATATATAATCCTTTTGTCTACATTGTATACATATACATAAGTTAATATATTTATTTGTACAGTACTTATTGTACTAAGTAAACTATACAATTAAGCAGGCTTATACGATAGTACAGTGATGCTAATTATTATTTACTGTACACAGTAAATTCAAAGTGGGTAGGGTCACCTACAGCAGTATATTACAGCAAAAAAGTTAGATTTGAGTACATTGTTACTGAGGTTGGCTGAGAAAGGAAGTAAAAGATCTAAACTGATTGTCATGTGAAAGACTGCATTAGGAAATAGCTCCCAGAGTTTTACTGTTTCTGGCTTGTGTCTTTTGTAATACACAATAGAAGAGTCTTTTCTCTGATTTGCTTTTAAGCCTTTAGCACAGTCAAAAGCTGGAGGTATTGTAAAGAAAATCTGCAAATAGCATGGAAATGTCTTGTGGTGACATTCTTTTTCAGGCTCTGGGCCTGATTTTTGAAAGATTCCAAACACCCATCCAACGCCAATGCTAAGCACTTCAGCAGGTCAGATCTTTGAGATCTGGAATGTTGTTTTATAATCTTGTTTTCCTGTTCTTGCAAATCTAGATAGTAATCTTTTCCCTCTGTAGTAGCATAGATTTTATTCAAACCATTCAGAACAGATATCTATGTTTTAAGGCAACAGTTTTGTGCTTACTGGTAAGGTATATAACTTTGGTCACTAGAGAACATTTTCTCATTTTCAGGAAACTGTTAATATACTTAAAGTTAAGATAACAATAATTATTTTTTTAAAAAGCCTCTGAAATGCTGGGAGTTTTAGATCCTCTCTATTGAATCATTCTGCCTGTCTATGGCACCATCTTCACAAAAGTTCCTGCACATTAATGGCAAATTATTTATAGGCCACATAAAAAGTTAGTGTCTCAAAAAAAAGATTTTTGTTTTTGTGTTTTTGTGTTTTTCATTGGCTTGTACTGAAAGCGGAAAAGTCCATTTTTGCCATTGTGTTTATACTCAGAAGTGGTTTGAGGTGGCCGCAGTCTGAAGTATAACCAAAACAAAACAATAAGGTTTGAAATTGTATGTTCAATGTTTATGAAAGCTGTATGTAAACCACAAGGAAAAAAATAAATTTGAACAATCACAAGCAGATCTGAGAGAGGCAACTGAAGCAATAGCTCCTCAATTCCCAAAAACGTAACTAAATATAGAATTTGATTTCCCAACCAGTTATCACACGCATGGTTCATTGGCACAGCGTAACTGAATGCATCCAAATGCCCAGCTCTTCAGCCTTAAGAGTTTAAACCCAAAGCTAAAAAGAGAATTGAAAAAATGGTTATGCTTTTTAATGCTGAAAGAAAAAGAAAAAAGTTGACAGATCCCCCCTATGCTGTCAAATATTCAGAATTCCTAGCTAAGTTATACAACACTATTTAGAAACACCGTATCTTTTCATACTGTTAATGACCCTAAGGGTTTCCAAATATTCACCAAGGACTCATGACAGCTGCCTTTTGAATATAATGGAAAACCATCTCCTCTTAAAAGCACAAAGCAACTAGCAATTGGCCTTTAGTTCTGCATGTAGCCAAATCTTGTGTACTGGAGCCCAGATTCTTTGAGGTATTACAGTGTGGGTTTCAGTCATCTCGTGTTCACAGAACAAACTTCACATTCCTCAAAATTTAGGCCATAATCCTGACAATACTTTAGCAGTACTGGTTTTACACATCTTCTTAAGGCGATTCCATCTTCTCTGCCTTTTCAATGACTCTCAGAAATTCTCCTATAATATAGTCATTTTTCTCATACAAAATGCTCATTCAATTGACAGAATCATATGGCCTATCTTAATTATTTTAAACAAAACAAAAATCCAATCTATTTGAGGCATATATAAAAGCAAAAAAAACTATGAATACAGATTTGCTAAAACAATGTGGTTGGTCATCTTAATAACAAAATTTAATCACCTTTTTAATATGTATATATAATTTGTGTATAATATTTATTCATTTATTCATATGGTATTTCTGTGTGGTTTATGTATATATTATATACGTGATGTAGATGGTCCTTTGCAAATTTGCATGAACTTATTGAACAAGCACATCTTGAAACACTTATTGAATAGAAAATTTGAAATTTTTTTTTAATTTTAAATAATGAGCTTCAAATGATAAATTTTAATTTTCTTATATGGCTAGTACTAATTTATATTAAAGCTTCACTGAATGGGACAATTTTTCAGTGGAGTTAACTTAATGTTAATCTATTCATTTAGGAGCAAATGAAGAATTTAATGGTGAAATGATGTAACTAGAATATAGTCTCAAGTGGTGTGTTAGGTTTATCAATCAGTGAAAATTGTGCACTTGAGTGTAAGAGCACATGTTTATCCATATGATTCTTGCTACCTCATTTAATTGAAACCCTTTTTCCACCCTGTTATCAATACTTGAAAAATAGCTCCAACCACATCTATTAACCAGTGTCTTAATAGAGCCTTTATCAGCTCCATATAAATTGCACGTATTTCAGTAAAAAGCAATTTCACTAATATAAGGGTCAGTTCTATGGTTCACTGAAGATGTTCATTCTAGAGGTGTTAGGGCAAAATTGGATGGATAGATAGATATGGATAGAGCTGTGAGCTTGGTCTTCAGTCTACTGAAACACTGTACAAGGTTGGAGGTTCAATCTGATTAACACTCTCAGTCTTCATTCATTTTATCAAAAGCAAGGTATGCTCATGATGAAAATTAGTTAGACATGACCACTTCTATGGGGAAATCTAAATCAGACTAATAATATGTGATTTTAAATTTCCTATTAAAAAAACAAAAAGCTTTAAACTTGGAACAGCAGAATATACCAACACTGGCAGGTCCTAAACAACTCTGAAATGAAAAGTTCTTCCTTTCAAAGCAACTTACTTCTCCAATTTTCACACATTTCCCTTCTCCCATAAAAGCTTCAACTGAATGAAAAATAAATACAAATTTTCTGCACAGCTCAGCTCAGTGTCTCCTGAGGTCATGGACAATTCAGCTGTGCTTTACTGTGCCTTAAATAAAACCCAAGTACTTCCATTTCACAAGCCCAGCATTTAAAATACATTTCTGAGCATGCTCCAACCTAATTTTGCTGATGGAATCTTCTTCCACTTTCCAATCCTTCTGTTTTCCACACCTGCCTTGCCCTTCACATGCCCTTTTTGGTTCTCCCCTCTTGATTTTCATGCTCTGCCTTTCTTGGCCAATTGTAAACCTCATGAATAAAAAGTAGAAGGAAAATAAAAACATCTACAAAACAGGAGGTAAAAATGGGATATGAATGCTCAGCAATGTCTAATCTAGTGCTACCTAAAACTCTCTAAGGCTTCTCTAATCCTTAAAGGCATTTTGGAACTTCAAATCCATAGGGTTTCACCTCTGCTGAGAGATTACCAACATACAACAGATACCTGCTTTCCTTTTTGTGACCAAGTTGTTTAATCAGTTCTGTCAGATGTGACGATACAGGTGAAAGGCAATTTTGCTGGATAATGCTTAGTTTTGGGGACATTCTTTCTTATGGTTAATTTGACTCCCAGTTCCTCAGAGAAGCTTGTTACCATCACACAGAACAGAGCTTTACAGTGTTGAAGGGGTCCACTGGATGAATATCTTTTTGTTTACTGATAGTTCTTCGTGTAGACCTGTTCCTATGTTCTCCATCCATAATCAGTGGCCAAATCAGTGGAGCTTTGAGAATTAACATAATAAGGATCTATACTGAGTTGTATGCAGAAGTAATATACTGGAAGCATTTGCATTAAAAGTGAGTAAATAGCTTTCCTTTTAGTCTTAAAGCACAGTTTCATGGGACCATATATCATGTAGGAAGGCAGAGCTGTACTACATTTATCAAGGCATGCATAGTTGAGTGCTTGTGGCACAGCAATTCTTAGGCAGGAAAAAAGAGCCCCTATCACAGACATCAGACCAGAGCTATAGACCTGACCCAGGCCAGCTTAGAGCTCAGTGCCATGCTAATAAACCTGGTTTGTATACAGGAAATTAAGGCCTGAAGTTGCAAAAAAGGGTACAACAAAGGTCAGTACTCTATCATATTTGAAAACGTATTGTTTTAATTGTCAAGACTTTAAAAAATTATACTACTGTGGGCAGACAGGGCAAAAACAAAACTGAAAGCTATCACAAATCCTGTTGTGCAGTGAAGAACTTCCTTTTACAGTGGGATATTTCTTCACTGAAAGAAGATCATTGCTATAAAGAGCAGGTATTTATCAATTTTCAAAGGTCTTGGCCCATGAAAGCTAGTGTTAAATTTGGAATTTCTCTTTTGTTGCCAAGGTGACAAACACTTATAAATATACCACATCTTCTAATGTGCTTTTAACTTAGTATTTTTATGGCTTTTAAATCAGATACCATTAGCAAATATATTAGGTAATTTAGCTGAAAGACCATTTTCTACTAACACTTTTTGTTACATTTCCCCAGGTACTTCAGTAAATGTCTGTTGTGACATTGCAGTCCTGCCAGGCTTCTAGCATATAAGGATACATATGGTACATCTGGTAAGAATTAACATATTACCTTAGGGCTTTCTATTTTTTTTTTATTGATAATTACAAATTGTATAAAAGAAGACAAATACTGAGGATTGGATCCTACAGTCCACTGACTTCAGAGGGTACTCTGTGAAGGTAATGACTATGGGATTGGCCAGAGGCTGTACTGTGCGTTGTTATTTTTGGCTCCCGTCTCCCCTTTTCATAGCCCAGTAACAAGTCTGAAAGCACAGGGGAGACCATAACGGCTCCATAGCTAGGCACTTACCTCTGAAAAGGAGAAGCCAGCAAATCAACAAAACCTGCATGGGTGTTTTCTTCTTTTTTATAGACTTGAAGGCCAGAGGAGACCTTTGCCATCACCTGGTGTGACATCCTGCAGAACACCAAGCCAGGAGCTTTCCTGCAGAAACTGACTGGCAGCCACACCGACAGCATCTTGGATAAAGCACGGTTTGAAGGAGGCTGGCTTGGAAACTGCTGCTGGCAGATGAGTTAGCGGTGTGCACAGGAGGCAGCTGCACCCTCAGGAGGATCTTGGGGGCCATGGAAAAATGACCTCCCTATGGGCAGTTGCTGCAGGCAGCGGTGGTGGAGCTATGAGAGAGCGGGACACTGGGGCTGGAGCTGCTCCACAAGCAAAGGCAGCCATGGCTGCTCTGACTGTGAGAGTTGTGATTTCTCTGCTATACCAAAACCACATCTGAATGCAGGGGCTGAGCTGTGCTCTGGTCCCAGGACCTCCATCTTATGCAAGGAGTCCCATTCTGCACCGAAGGACATCCTGGTTAGGAATGCAACCCTGTGAGCAAGCAGGGCTGAAGAGATGGGGTGTGACAGAAAGGAGCAGTCATTTCAAAGCACAGTTTTCTAAAAATTTTGACAAAGCTTGCCATCACTGAGAATTAAGCCAGTTCATAAAACAGTGAATAAGCTTCCTACAATAGCAGTGTGTTAGACTGGGTGGAAAAGTCCAATGGAGAATCATCCAGGAAACATCTTTCATGCCTGCATATTAAATTTAATCAGCCACCCCCATCTTCTAAGACTCAGCATTCATCTTCTGAAAAAAAGATGTTGGTCTGAAAGAAGAGGGAAAAAACCCCAGTCTGCTATAACAGTTTGCTTGGCAAAGCGAGTGAGCCTTCAGGAGGAATGAATTGTGTGTGAGTTACAAAGAGCCACCCCATACCATAGACACTGGGGCTGTCACCCTCTCCCCCAGCCCAGCACTGTCCCATTGGTCTCTTCATTCAGCACAGCTATCTGTCATGAAGAATTTAAGTTTCATATTTTCGTCTGTCAGTTGCGAAAAGGCCTGTCAGCTGAAGCTTACGCTACCATTTGCTAAAAAGCCTATAGCCCACGCTGACAATACACTCTTATATTTGTGCTTCCAGGCTCCAGATAATCCCCTCACTTTCCTCCTCAGCAGTCCAGTTATGATGAGGCTTAAATTGCATATTTTGGGGGTTTTTAAATCCCGATTTTGCTGATAAATGCTATCAGCAGGAATGAAATGAAATACAGCACGGTTTAGCTCTTATTACCAGCATTTTGTGAGGGCTATAGAGACAGTATTCATATTAAACAGGTTAGTGTCTATAATGTCTATAGTCACAGGAACTAAATGTAGGAATGCTAATAATCAGCTTTTATCTACTTTGTCTGTTTACCATCCCTGAATAAAACCCCCATCCATCCTTCAAACAGGATATTTCCCAGTTTGTTTCTTTAATTTGATTTTCACAAGGAAATAAGATAACCAGCTCATTACAAATCCCCAGATGATTGTTTTATGCTGTGAGATACCACCAAATTACTCGTATAATGCCACAGAAGGAAGAAAGTGTCTAAGTCCCCAAAGCACACTTTCAAATCCTAACACTTTTCCTGTAAGACTGTTGACAAAATTACCAAAATAAAAAGAGCTATAGCAAAAAACTGATCACCAACCCCTCTCAGTCTGATATGTGTTTATGAGGTTAAGGAAAGATACAATGAGTTGATCCTCACACCTGTAACTTTAGGGTTTGATTCTCACACCTAAAGAGAAACAAAACAATCCCATCTGAAGATTGTCAGGGGACACAGCACAGTAACCCAGGTTACGCATTTGCTGTCTTGTCTCCAAGAAATTGATTTTCCAACTGTAATGCAACTACAAAGAAATAGTATCTTTAATTCATTAAAGGTTTTTTAATTGCCTAATTGATTATGACTAAATTACCTTTTCTGAAGAAATATGATATTATGTCTGTATGAAACAATTCTACCTTTTCCTCCTTAGGTGAAACATAATTTCATAAGTTCTAAAATATTCTAATAGTGCCGGAGGGATTTCTGTTTCATTGCTTTAAATTGTCATTTGGAAAACTAACTTCAGAACAATGTTTTTCAACCTGTGTTCTGAGACAGTTTGGAATGAGAAGAGAGGGGAACTATGCTAGAGAAATTTGCAAGATGTCTTATTAAATGCAGTCTTATTGTTAACAGGTTTCAGACTGATCCACTTTTCCCCTGGAAAGGGTTTTCAGGTTTTCACATTAAAATAAAAGTTGAGAGTTACTGACTTGGAATATCTTTGCCATGAGAAGTAAGGTGAGAAGTTGCTTAGCCTCAGCTGGCTTCTGTTCAGAAAATGAGAGCAGCTACAAAGCAGTGTATAAAATGACTCCCCAATGGAAACGTTCCTGCACATGTTCACACAGTATTCCTGTGATTAAAACAACTTCTGTGTGCAGATTTGAGCCCGTAAACATCCTTTGGGTCAGAAACTAACTTCATAATGCTACTGAAAAAGTAGCATTTCCATGAATATCCTAGCTGTTCAGGTCCAGCTGTCTTCTACAAACTCCAGACGTGGCAAAGAATTCCTCTAGTAGAGAATTTTCCCACCTCTAAAATATTTTTTGCCCCTGCTATATCCTTTGGCTGTGTCCCACAATTAGGTAAAAAGCAATCAAGAGAAATGAAGCTAAAAGGGAGTGCTGTCTCACAGTATGCATTTTTTACTTTATTAATGTACTATATTAAGATTTGATTAGGATCATATAAATAAGTAACAATAGCTGACATAAAATTATGTTAGTAGTGTTATTAACATCAGCAATAGTTATTAGACATCCAATAAGCCTATTTTGTCTGCAATGATAGTGAAATATTGCTAAGGCAATGGCAATAGGACATTGTGTGTTCAATCCCTGCTTCAAAGCAGTAAGTATACTCTGGCCTGAAATATTACCACAGAATTCTGACTTTCAGAAAAGACATGTGGGAATTAAGATAAATAGGAATCACTCTGAAAAGCAGGGAAAAAGGAAGCAGCAAAGCTGGTGTAGTATATAAATGGACTCTTGGTGCATGGGGTGTTGGAGGTCTCTGAGAAACTAATCTGTAATTTAAAGGATAGTGATTTGTGTTAGCTAATTTTTTGTCCAAAAGATTGAAATACCTGAGGAACAGAGGTTTTGTCTTCCCATATACTCCATATACCACATGGAGTATTTTGGAGCTCCCTATGTTCTTACTGCTGTTACAAACAAGAATTCCCTTAGCATTGCATGTGTGTTGACTATCTCAACTTTTTTTAAAATGGAAAAGGCAAATATATTTTCTTTCGGGAAATTACTCCAGGAGCTGTAGCAAGTGATTTGATTCCCTAAGCAATATAGACTTTTAATGTATGAGCTGCACTGTCTTGGGGTAAAAATTCAGAAAACAGGTTCACCTCACTGAAAAGCAGATTTGGCTCCTGAATTAAGAGGAATTTCCCACCTATGCTAAGGACCCTCTGTTTTCCTGACTCCTGGTTCTTTTAAGTTACTCATTAGGAGAAAGCTCACTGCCTCATTTAAGGAACAACAAATGCCCGAGGCAGATCAACATTTCCTTCTGCATTTCATTTTACCTGCAGTTTGGCGAACAGAATTTGGTTAAATCCAGGTTAGTGTTCTCCACAGGCACTAACCTGTGTCAGCGTTCTCCACACTAACAGTGTATTTGTAGATGAAGAAAGGAGGGAGAATTGCTCTGATAGAACATGTTCTCTTTGCAAGTTAGAAATACTGGCCTTTCTTATTACTTTAGTTTGAGCAGATCCCTGGTTGCTTTTAGAACTCTTATTCCTAGATGCTGAGCAGCTGCTTTGAACTGCTTTAATTTTTCTGAGCAACTAAGGCCCTACCATATGTAAAGACCCTCAGAACCTAACTCAGGGTAATAAACTCATAGAGGCAGCTGGATGCTCAATCACCAGGCACAGTAAATATTGCCTCACAAGTCTCTGTTAGATCCCAGCCAAACCTTTCTTCCCTTTTCTGTTATTCCAATGGTACTTGTTTCTTTTTTCTGCCCTCCAATATCTTTGAAAGGATTTGTTTGATTATTTGCTACACTTTTCTACTTAAAGTTTGCAGCTGTGTATGACTTGACACACAGGCAGACGCCAGGAAAAATCACTTTGGTCGGGTGCAGAGCTCAAGGTAACGACAGGAGCTCTGTCAGTCAGCGCTGTAATCCACTGGCATTGGCAAAGCAGCCACTGAGATGAAAGATCCTGTGCCCATCTCCTTGAAGGCAGCGGCCACATTCCAGTCCTCTTGGTAGGAAACGAGTGCAGCTCTCCAGGACTTCTTGGGCAAAGCCGGTTGGACTCTGAGTCCTTGCTTAGTTGGTCCTATCTCATTCTTCTTCAAGCAAAATTCGTGTTTGGTTCTTTGAGTATTTTATTGACATGCCCATACCATTCCCCAGAAACCTCAGGCTCCTTTATTGTTATTTTCTTGTTTGCTTCACTAGGGAATAAGAGAGCCACAGAACAGATATTTAAATTAGGATTATAGTGTTCAATCTTTCTACAATGTGATGAAGTTATCGTGGCCAGCTCTGGGCAGTCATTGCCCTTCTGACCCTTAGGGTTCGTGTTGGTTTTGATCTGCATTCCAGTAATGAAAATTCTTTGTTTCCCTTTACAAGCAGGATGGCACGTGCCTCCAGAGACAGAAAGGCCCCTAAGGAATGACACAGTAGGACTTGTGTGGGAAACAGTGGCTAGAACATTTGCCACCTGCGTTTTATCCCACTGCTTGCACTTGTGCCGCTACTAGCAGCTGTGGCTCTGTTCAGGCCTGGCTGCAGGAAGATAGTTAAAAATCTCCAGTAGTGTTTGCTTTTTGAGGTACATCATGGAGCTACTTGTCCTGTCCTGTGAAACTAATAAATGGACTAAGGACAAATAACTCCTGTTCCCAGTTTTTCATCATCAGTTGATCCTGGATATTAAATGGAATGGAAGGTTAAAGTGGGTTTTTTTTTTCAGTCACGTGCAGCTGACAAAGCATAACACAGATGAAGGTACGTGAGTGCTGTGGAGCCAGAAAATTTCCGTGTTACCACACAGTACATCCACAAGGCATCTACTTCAAATTGTTCACTTCACAGTATGTACTAAGGTGGGGAAATTCAGAGAATCCAGCCAAAAAAAAAATGTAGAAACGGACTCACTTCTCCCCCAGACAGAATGTTTATTATGTTTCTTTCCCTTTATTCTTTGAATCAGTATTTCTTCACAGTTTTTATACTACATATTTCCGTAAAAATCACGCCTTCCCACAATTCTACTAATTTCAGTTTGAGAGACTTGAAAGAGTGAGGCCACAATTAATTACACTGTCTGAAATAGATTTAACAGGAAGCTGTAAAGCTTTATTTTTCTAAATGTTTCTCAACTCCAGCACTAAGTGAAAGCGTAAAGCAAAGGATGCTGGACTTTTTAAATGTCAAAGTAATTTTGGCTTATTCTGGCCTTTTCATTTGCCACATTAAAGTAGCCTTGTTATTCTGTAAACTTTATAGACTCAATGGGAATACAACAGAGCATTTGCCAGGACCAGCTTTAAGGGTAGGCAAAGTAGGTAGCTGTCTACCCTAACAAGGAGGTAGAAGTAGGGAAAAAAAAGGAGAAGGAAAAAAAAAAAGAAAAAAAGGTAAATGTTGCAAATATAAAACATTATTATTTGCCAGCTGTGTTTCCTCATCAAATTGTCCAGAGAGAGCAATATAATTCTTCAGGTATTTTATCAGAGAGTGAAGAAACTCGGGGGGGAGGACATGAAAAAGTCTTTCTCTCACATTAAAGAGATGAAGTCTGGCATCATCTCCTGCTACTGTGCTATTTGAGGTGGCCTTTAGCAGCAGATGGGTAAGGAGGCTGGGGGGAGCAGATCTGCTAAACCCACAGAGGGCAACACACCTAAACACGCCCGCTGCTACGGAAAAACCTTGCCTCTACAAGCAAATACTTTTGGAATAACTTTAGAGGGTTTTTGTTCAAAATAAACTGCCTTGCAGCCATATGTAAAAGTTAGGGGGTTTTTTGTTCTCGCTTTTAGTTTTGAAGAGCCTGGTGTTTTATCCCACATCAACTGCAAATTGGGCTAAAGCAACTGTTCTGAGGTTTTTAACTGATTTCTTTTATCTTTGCAGTTACTACATTGGAGAGAAGCATTGTCATTTTAGGTTTCCTGCACCTGAAAACTGCAATCCTGCAAACCGGAGTCTTTTAAATGGAAAGCAAGACAAAAATGACAGTGGTACACAATGAAAGAATAACTTCTGGGACCAGATATTCAAGTCTCTTAGTTCTGGATCAAGCAAGCAAATTAAGGTAAAACCCAGAGGGACAAATATACTGCACGGATCAGCTTGGAAAGCATCCTTTTATAGAAACAAACGGGGAAGTAAAACAGTGCTTTAAAAGTGCATTAAGTATACTTTATTCCTCAGCCCCGAGTTAATTCAAGCAATAAACTCACAGATTTCACACAAGTTAAAGCTTCCTACAAATCTCGCAACTGAGTTCCCTGCCGAACCTCAGGGGAAGCTTTTACAATGATAACTCCCTTCCCCCACCTCCAAGCTGACCTGGAAATGCTTAGAGAATTGTGCTTAGCAAAACTCCTGTCCTAAGACTTTTTATTATTATTGTTATTACCTGTGTTTTTCTCTGAACCAGGTATCTAAAAGAGAGGGGATTTCCCCTTGCACCAATTAAAACCCAAATCTCACCTCTCCTTTCTTCCCCCTCAACAAGAAGTTAACCCCTGCTGAGCTCTTTCCCCCGAGGCATCTATAAAGCCTCACAGGTGAGCTTGCTGCAGTAAATAGAATGAATCAGCAGTGATCTTCCAACAGATAAACACCAATCTTTTATTCTAGCCACCTGGCTCTGGACTTATCAGACAAGAAAATGGCTATGGTTTGAGTTAGGTGGATTTTCTTCTCTTATGCAATATTCTTCCTTTTGTATTTTCTTTCCTTTAGCAAGCACTCATGTGAGCAAATGCATTTTGGAATATCTTCAAGCTGGGATTTTTTTTTTCTGAAAAGCTACATTCTGATACATTCTGTTGGAGGAAATTACCTTGCCTTCTGTATGCTCAGTCTCTTAAAGTCTTTCAGTTGTGTCAAAACTCTTTTTTCACCAAGACCTTGAAATATAGATAAGTTTGACACACCTTGACAGAAGTAATATGGAAATATTTTCATTAAAGATTTAATTGTTGTTACACCTAGTTGTTATACCTTGGGGAAAATTAAAAGCTTTGTGGGGCTTTATAGGTAAGTTTGTCTTGTCTCCCTGTGATTTTGACCATAAGAACGTAGAGTCAAGAATTCTAATAGTTCACTAAAATATTTTCTGTCCTAGATGTGCATGAATCATATAATTGTTTGCCTAATGAAGCACTTAAGAATAACTAGAAGAAATGAAAGACATTAAGGAGTCTAACAGGAGAAGGGGCCATTGCGCCAAATTGCTTCGAACTTTTATGATTGTTCTTAAGTAGGGAGTAAAGTGGGAGGACGAGAAGACAATTCTCCAGTTCAATTTCTACCTCTTCACTCATTTCATGTTATAAGTAAGTGTTTTATAGGACTGCTTTCAATTTATTCTCTGGTCCTGGCAGAGGGCACTGGCTGATGCCTTTACATTTCACCCTGCCCTCTTACCCTATGTGATTTCAGGAGAACACAATCTAATAATGCTGAGTCCTGTTTTCTTGAGTACTTTTAAGAAGTATTTCTTAGCAAATACACTTATTTAAAATTTATAATATGGATTTTGGGCTGTGCTGCTACCCACAGTTTTTCCTAAATCTATGACAGGGGAAAGGATAAAGAGTCCGTCTTTTAAGTCTTTAAAACTTGTGCCTTTTGTCTGCTGCTTTTTTACTTTCTTCACTCTAAAGGGAATGGTCTTTCTGCAAGAAATTATGGAAATGTTTATCGTCAGTCTTGTGCTGTTTGGGTATTTCTACCAGGTAGCAGCATAGATACACTAGTTAGAATTCATCTTGGGTTAAATTTTGGGAAAGCCACGGAGAACAAGACATCTATTTATCTGGCATTTTGTATCTACAAGGGTGGTTGTGTTGCAAAAACCCAGGCAGGGTAAATATCCCTTGTGTTCAGAGGACTGCAGTATTAACTGATCTGCTGCTAAATTTATAGTAGCTATCAGTGACTTACTGGTTTTGTTGTGTTTCTTTACTCATTATGATGTATTTAGCTGCATTGCTGTATGTGTTTGTTGAATTCTTTCTTCTCAAGAGCTGCATTTTGTGTTCAGTCATCGACTGTGAATTATTTCCTGGAAATATAATGTTAATTGTGTTGGGGACAATAGATGCCAATATTTATTTACATAAATAAACATTGTTATTTTATGCACACAGCATTTTTTAAAGAACTTTTCTCTCTTGTGGATTTTGAAGAGATATACTGTCTCATTTTCTCGCTTGGTGACTTATATAAGAATAAATAATTTTTCTGTTACACTTCATGCAGAAAGAAAAAGATGGGCAGAGAAATAGCCATGTCATTTGTAACAAATGAGAATTAAAAGTAATTAGTGGAACAGGACAACTCAGAGGATTGGTAATAGAATCCAGACCCTTTTCTCTTCCAGGTGTTCAGGGGCTGGGTAATGAACATGTCATAAATACCTCCCTGGCGAGGTCACTATTTTCAATGAGGTTTGTGTCAAGGGTGACAGGAAGTGTTAGTGCATGAGCATTGGTCACTGGGAGAATATGCACCACTTCTGTCTGTCACACAGGGATGAAGACCAGTCTGTGTTTTTTGGGTCCACACCAGCCCCATTGCCACAGGACCCTCTGCCAGAGGAGGCTGTCGCTACGTGCCCTGGTGTGGGCTGCAGCTGTTTGTGGTAGCTGTCCTGGGAGGACCTCATGGGTCATAGCACTTGCTGTGTTTGCTCTGTGACTTCTGTTCTTTGCCTCAGGTGGCTCTGGACAAAAGGGAACAGCAAAGGATCCCTGGCAGGCTTACGTGCTGCAAGCAGCAGCTTATTTTAGGCAGGAGATGTACACTAGGTGACTGTGCTAATTCTGGCACACTGTAATTCTCACAGCCTATTTCCATGTAAAAATCATGACTTTATGGAAATGCCACACTTGCTAACCTCAAACTGCACTCTTCCTGACCGTAGAAGAGCCAGGCTGGATCCCAGGTATGTCTTTTCTATTTGAGGGCAAAGCTGTTTACAGATTTTTAAAACAAAGACAGAATCTTTCTTTAACTGAGAGTTTGTATTAACATCATTAGAAGTTTAGTTCTTGTTTTGAGCCTTTTGAAAGCAGCAAACAACTTGGTCAGAGGATGAGGTCGAGCACTAAAGAGAATTAATTCCTTTTTTATATATATGGGAAATGAAATCTGTGCAGTTTCTCTTAGGACTCAGAGCTGCGAAGCAAAGCTAATGCTTGGAGCTTAGCTTGCATATACCTTAAGTATTTCTAATTGAAAAACACAAAGCATTGTTTTCTCTTGGAGAATCAGTTCCCACTTTGGATTTAGGAAAGAATGCAACACTGAGATAATCTCACTTTTCCCATCATCATCCTTTCATTCTTTTTCACTTCCCGCTCTCCCCAGACACAAGGTGACATATCCAAGTACTTGTCCTTCAACAGATTCTTCAGCAAGCAACAGAGCAGAAAGCCCTAATATCTATTCATTTGTAATCTGTCATTCTTAAAGTATTAAGGACAATTGACGTCACATGTCTCAGGCAATTAGAACAGTCAGCCTTTGCTCCACATTTTTTAAGTAAGTGTCTCAAACTCTTAATCAGTACATTTACTGATGTCTTTCAACATATCTGTTTCTTGTCAAGTGTGTGTTAGATTTGAAAAAAACCTTGCATACTGAATTGTGCATGTGAATTATATTAAAACCCTCTTTCTATTGCTTTTGTAATCAAATAAAATATATTAGTGACAACGTGGTATTTTCCACATTCAGAATAATCAATCTCCTTTTTAATATGAAAAACTGCTCAAAAGCAAATTAATATACATAAATGTCAGGAGTTACATTTACACAAATGTTGTATTACTTGTTTTCCCAAGTTTATATTTCCACATCAAGCAATATTAACTATGATAATAGCTAATACCATTTTACAAGCTTTAAGGGGCTCATAAAAAAAAGTTGTTGGATTTCTTCAGCTGTTACTGATCTTAGCAATAAAATGCAGTCATTCTTCACCCCAGAAACCCAAGTCCTAACTTTGGCCACTAACACAAGTTTATGTGAATTTTCTTAGCTACAGGTGCATTTTGTTAGCTACAGGAGATCTCTAGGACAGGTACACCAAAGTTCAGTGCCCACTTGCAGAACAATCTTTAGGGTTTGCTAGGGTATTGACATTATTCTACAGCTATGACTATGGGGGCTTATCACAAATAGGTTTTTAGGGCTCACTGTCACATTCTTCATTTCAGCTGTCCTATTCAAGACACTCTTCCCCAGCATCCCTTTAGCAAGGGATTATTTTGGTCC
Organism: Pachyramphus minor; assembly: GCA_013397135.1. Lineage (NCBI taxonomy): Eukaryota > Metazoa > Chordata > Aves > Passeriformes > Tyrannidae > Pachyramphus > Pachyramphus minor. The sequence goes on from VYXB01005617.1 coordinate 681,421, forward strand.
CTCAATGCTTTAGAGCACTGGTTACTCAAACCATCCTGCAAATGCGTCTCAGTCTGACTTTGTGTACAGGACAGAAAGGAAAAAAAACAATTTGGAGTGTTTTTGGATATGAAGGCAGAGTGAGGAAGCAGAAGGAGACAGAAGGAGATTCATGTCTTTCTTTGCTGCAGTTTTCTGCTGTTAGCCACACACACCAAAAGCAGGAAAGTGTTTCCACAGCAGTGATTGTATATGAAGAACTGGAGTGATGAAGTCAGAACAGCGTAAAAACTGAAGGTGGTCCCTCCGTCCCTTTGCAGGTGTTTGACCTTGTACACCCTACTGTCTAAGACTTTCTGCCCTGTAAGGGTGGTATATATACCCTATACCACGCCTTATAGGGTGTTGTATATTTGCAGTCCTGTTGAGGGTCTCGTTTGAACTCTTAAACTGAGAATCTTGTCTTTTGCTTCAGGTATTGTTGGTTTGTTGTTTTTTTTTTTTAAATTGGACAATAAATTATTAACAAAGGATGGAGAGGACTATATACTGTGGTAAAACAAAGGCTTAGGGATGGCTTGGTGTTGTCACCATCTCCTAGTTGTTTCCCAGCCACAGGATGTTCCCAAACATCTCCCTGGGGAATAGGCATTGTAGACAGACTGGGAACCACATGTAGATGCACACACTCCTCAAACGAATGTTGTGCAGACCTTTTGCAGACCCAGTGCATTGGAAGAAACAGGGATGACCTCTGGCAGCTCTTCCTTTCATTGGCACTCTCTCTCCTGTACCACTTTAGTTGTGCAGGCTGCAGCAACAACAAAAACAGGAGAGAAACTCAAGCAGGTGGGGTATAATCCAACCTGAGCCTTAGTGCAGCCCCTGGTCTCTCAGGAAAGCCACTTGCTCATTATAAAATAGCTCTTTATACCTCAAGGCTGGGTACATGATTCGCTACAGCAGATACAAAGGAATATATCTGAGGTGTACTTATCAAGAGTTCCCTTTCTCATAAATTTTTCCTCTCTTTCCTTCATCTAATTTCTCTCTGTGACTTGGAGTAAGTTGAAACAGGACTGTGAGGATGTGGGAAGAAAGAACTCCCTACTGAGGAATCTGTGCATTCTGTGTATGCAAGACAAAATACACCACAGGCTTCAGATGAACCCCCAGTTTCACCAAAGAGTGGTAGACTGGGTGTAAGGCAGCTGGCAGTGTCCTGATGCTGTAAGCACTTGCTCTTTCAAAACATATGTGTATTTGAGTCCCTCTTTGTTGAGACGAATAACTTGATTACAGACAGGCATTGGGTCTGCCCAAGTCGCAAAAAAAAATAACAAAGTCCTCCTGTGGATGGTTGTCTCCGGCAGCCAAGGAGATATATCTCAGGACTACAGTATGTTGGGTACCAAAGTGATTCTGAGTTGTTAACCTCAATGGTTATTTGTTCATAATGGATGAATTCTCTGATTCACCTTACTTCTCCTTTCCCTAAGAAAGCATTTGTTTAAGATGACACAACCAGCTTTCCTTAAGAAATCAATTACAGCTGCACATGCATAATAATTTTTCCTTTTTGTAATATATTACTCAACACGGAATAATTAGGAATGCAAAAGTTACACTGAGAAACAGAAGGACAATGCTTGCCTCCCACTAAATCATTTCTGCCTCTTTAAAGGATTCATTTCCTGATTACTGAATTTTAAACATAATATTTAACCTTCACCTTCTTTAGTTTGCATGCACATTAACTTAGCCTGGTAATTAAGGACTGTTGCTCCATTTTGAAAATATGGAGCCCCATATTCTGAAAATCATTATTTTTAAAAATTATCTCAGTGGAATAATTGATGTAAAAATAGCTGTGATTTTACTATACAGATGATTGGATTTAGAATGTTTACGTTCATTCATTTCATTGGAAAGTACTTACTTGCATCGCTCTGACTGTTTTGAAATTATTTTATGTAGGCATCTAAACGTACACACAGTGATGTATGGCTATGCTTATTACTCTACTAGTTCACCAAGAACCACTTCAGCTGAACTGCAAATTCATAATCTTCCCATAGGAGAGGATAATTGAGTTGTGCTTTTGTTGTTTATGGTGTCACCAAACCCCTTGACACAATTCTAGCTCTCTGTTGAATGGATGTTAATCTATTCTTACCCTAACTGTTGGCTTAGTGTTGATATAACATCTATCTATACTTCCCTTTCCCAAGAAGGCACTTTATAATTCAGTTGTGATGGTAAATATTGTATCAATTTGAGACTTTATGACTCCATGGAAAAGTACCATTTCAGTGAATTTTATATAGATTTTGGCTTTCTAAAACATAATACTTTACCAAGAGGAAAAATATTGATACTGCCTAGGTTCAAACTTTTTTTTCAGGATTGGGACAAAATAAACTAGGTTTCATGAAAGTGTCCAGAACAATTTTATTGTTTATTAAAAGCCATAAAATATATCTAGATTTACTGTTACATTTTATATCTTAAGCTTTTTTAAGACTAAGTCTGTGCAGGCTGGATCTCTCTTTCTTCAGTTACATAGCCACAAAAATGAGTTATCCCATGCACTACATCTTGTCAGAATTCAGAATGATATTGCTGTGAATCCAAGAACTAGAAAGGGGACAAAGTGGAAGCCAGGGATAGAGTTAGAACTTAGCTTTGTCCCACTATGATTCTGTTAGCTTAAGAATAATAGCTCAAAGCTTTAGAGGATGAACTTCCCCACAGGTAGGAGCTTTTCCATGTGGAATTTAGGAAGGAGAGAGCATGGGAGTTTGAAAACTTCCTTCTTGGTTAGGGAAATGCACATGTTTGAAGTGAAAAGGGAGACTGTTCCTAACTGCTGGTCTAGAGGGCTCAGATTCTCCTCAGTAAGACTTTAGGTGTAAGACTTTAGCTCATGATGGCAGAAAGCCAGGGAGGGCAATTTCTATCCTGACTGCACTTCTCATCCACTTTCAACTGGTAAGTATCTCTGAAGTAGAAGCTAGAAGAATTTAAAGTTCCGGGTCTGTATTTGTCCCAAAACTAGATTTTTAGGCTAAACTGTAGTACTGGCCCTCTGGCCATCCACAGACAGTGTGGTAAAAATGAGTCGCTTTGTGGTGTGTTGCCATTCACGTTCTTGCTGGGGCAGATCCAGGGTGGATGTCTAGAAAGCACAAAGCACACTGGAGCTGTAGCCACAACAAATAATGAGTGGGTTGGTGTGAACATTTTTATCTGCAGTGTGTATTAATTGTTCTTTATTTCCTGACAGAAGATGAGCACAGCTGAAAAGAGAAGAATGTTAGGGTATGCCTGGGGAAATGTGGAAAGCTGAAAGGCAAGGCCTTGTGCTCTTAATAACTATTATAATAAATTAGCATATGCTACAAATAATGCATAAGAAAAAGGAAAAAAGAAGCTGTCTTGTAAAGCAGGACATAATTCTGCAACATGTCTACTGTCTCTAGATAAGGGTTTGAACGGTTTTCCCAAGAAGAAGCTTTATGCAAATGCATACTGTCATGTGAATCAGATTAAGGGAAGAAAGACTATTTATGCATGAAATCCAAACATGCTTCTGGGGAAAGGAAAGGAGAAATAAACCCTTTCTTTCACCTCAAATACAATATATGTGCAATGACTAAAAAGAAATGCGTATGTCACTTCTATCACTGACACTAAGTGATTTCCTGCTAACAATTAGCATGAATCATAGTGATAAAAAACCACGATGGAAAAGATCTATTAGAAGCCATAGTCCACCTCCCTGTAAGTACAGGAATCTCCCTGATGATATCTACATGAAGCAGTTCACTGCTCAATAGTTGTATTTTCATCAGTGCCACTTCCCACAGGCATTTGCTAAGAAGACTTTACAACAACTACCACACCGGTTCTTCACCTGAATATAGAATTACATCAATTCTGCTCTTCCAGAACAATGTCCTTCTGGAGAGACTTTTGGTCCTAGGAGTACCTAGGAACTAAAAATATACTTTGCTGCTCTACAACTTTAAATACAATGGTTTATCTTTGCTCTCATGCACCACAGAAGATGGTTCTGTTCCTGTGTTCAACAGCCGCACAGAAAGCAGGCAAGGAAGACACTTGGCTACAATGAAATAAAATAATGTAGCTGAAGCATTTTGGGTGACACCAAGCTGACACCACTCTACTAGTGGGAAAGGCGCATATGAAGGTGTTTGTGGTTGACAGATTTTAGGGATCGTTTTATGCCATGTTTACCCCCAAGGTAGGCTAGAACAACCTTAGGGTTCCTGCAACTGCTCCCATCTTGGAACGGCCTCCAAAATAATTTGTTCCTGCTTCCTTTTCTCCCCCAGCTTGTCTCTTCTGCTGGGCTGTGCAGGAGTCAATCACACGTCTGGCTGTTCTGCCTCTGCTCCTGTTGAGGGTCTCTCAAGCAGGGGGCATCTCTCAGTCAGCAGCAGAACGTCAGGGCTATAGACAGCACTCTGTCTCTTTGTAACCAATAGGCCAAGCTTCAATATGAATTTAAGATCAAATTGGGTACCAATTTCTTTTTTTAATAGTATATATGTACCATTAGAAGCAGAATTGTTTGGGAGTGCGTTTGAAGGCAGACAATGTATGAAGCAAGCCTGGAAAGTAACTCACATATGCAGCTTGGCTTGAAAGTCAGGGCAAGTAGGTTCACTTCACTGCAACGTTGGTGTACCCAGGCTAAATGCTTATTTATCTGAACCTGTAGGTGTTTGCACCAGTGTGATTCTGTAGGCATATTCCATGCACTTGGAAACTGCCTGCCCAGATTTTTACCTGAAATCAATTGACTTTTCTGCACTAATTTCCATAGACACTAATTTGTATCCTGAGCATTTTACATGAATCTGAGGTATGAGGCTGCACAACTTGTTGATCAACCTCATGATGCATGTCATTATGGTATCATTCAGTTCCTACTAAAATTGACTGAAAAACTGTCCACTAACCCCAGAGGCTGCTGAGCAAAGTAAAGGAAGTAAAGGCTGCAAGTGAGCATAAAGAAACAGGGCCAAATGATGTGTGGGAGGAGTTTTTCTTTCAAAAGGTGTATTTCAGGTCTGTGGTGATTCTGTGTTTGTGGTATCCTCCTACGTCCTTGCAGAGGTGGCAGCAGTCTTGCACAGGAGCTGCTGCTGTCCCCAGAAAGCTGGAATAAAAGAAAGCCCTTGCATGGGTAACATCAGCTCAAGTTTTGCTTCGATTCTTGTGGCTGACAGAGTTTGTGTGTATGCAGCCTGGAACAAATGAAGAGTTTACCTGGGATCAGGTGATCCCAGGTAAATAGATTTTTAAAGGACCTTGTTCCTCTGGAATACGTCAATTTTGCCCCCATGAGCTAAAATAATTTAGATAAAATTGATCTGCTCATGGTTTTTCTGATTGCTTGTAACGATTTTTCTGAATCACAACGACCTTTAAATATTACTTGTAGCAGCAGCTGTTACAAAATTTTCAGGCAGAAATCCAATTTACTTTTTATTTAAAATAGATAATAGGCGTTTAAAAATAAGTGTTCCCCGGTCCTGGCACAAACCCAGTCATGGGTGTCCTGATATGTAATTCAGTGCAGATCATTTTAAAAACAAGGAGTTTGCTGAACAAATACAAGCTTCCTGCAGCCCAGCATGTCTGTCCCTGCAGACCAATGAACTTTGCTGTGACTCAAGATATTTTTAATTCTGCTCTGGACTTTCTCCAGGAAATCAGTAATAATTACTAATTGTATTTTTGTAAGCTAAATGAAAGGATGCATTCTTTCTTGAAATTCTCCTTCAGCTTTTGCTATTAATTATGTTGCTCTTTTGTGTGATTAATCCTTGTCTTTGTATTACAACTTCACTTAATCAAATAGTACTGTGTAGCATGACAAGGGTTCTTAAGTGTAAAATATTTTCTCTTATTTTAGTGTCACTTTTTTCTTTTCTCTGCTGCTCACATCTCTGCTAAACTTTTATCAGTGATGCTCTATTAAAGAACTAAAGAGTTATAAAATCATCAGGAGAAGTTTGAATGAGATTATTGTATCTTGGCGAAGCACCCCCTGCCACGTGTGGAGCTACAAACTGATTTTTACCATCCAAGGGTATGTCCTTATATCACCAACACATACTAAGGCAGTTTTCTGATGAAACTATTTCAACAGAAGGTCAGTCAAAATGCCTAAATGACCTCAGGTTTTATTTTAAAACCTTTGCTATATGAAATATATTAAAAGAGACTTACTTGACCACCTTAAATTATATATTAAAATTATCCTCTTGCAATATACCCACACTGGAAATGTCAGGCAGACAGGAGCTGGTTTTGAGTGGTTTAGAGAAAGTTAAATGCTTAGATTGCTATGCAATTTTGTGGCAAATCTAACTTCTTCCTTTGCAGCCAGGGAAAGGTTTTTCCATGCTGAAAGTGGAGCATGTCTGTCATTCCAGCATAGCATGGCTGCAATATGGCCAGTATTAACTGTTCAAAAGTCAGAAGGCTGGTTTACACAAAGCTAGGTTCTTACTTTTAAATAAGTCATCTTCTCTTCCAGTTTCTTATTTTTTTAGGGTGCCCTGGGGTCATATTTCCAAGGGCCTTTCTGTATTAAAATTAATAAAAAGCCAGACAAAATCAACTTCAGGGAAGGTGGCAACCTCATTGCTCCAGGACCTGGGGCTCTTAGAATAAGGTTTTACCAGCCTTGCAATGGAAAAAGCCAAACTGTTTGGAGCTGCAGGATAAAGGTAGGTCCTTTTATCACCATAGCCATGTCAGTGGGTAACGGACAATCTAAATATCTATTCCCATGGAAATCCTCTCTACCTTGAGCTTGGCAGATGATGGGCATTGCCCATTTGAAGCTCCACCAAGGCAAGTTGGGCTGGACCCCAGGACAGCATCAGCCATTTGTTAAGAAAGCGCTGAAGAGGCTGCTTACTTTTCATTATGGGATCCCTCTCACAGCTTATTAAAGAAATAATAAGTGAAGGCAGTAACTGAAATGTTCCATGTAACTGTAAGTGGTTGGTGAATAGATAAACTCAGTGTCATCACTGTAGGATGAGTCAAGCTTCTTGCTGGTGAGTGTTATAGTGGATTCCTTTGTGAAGCTTTTTACGCAGAGTGCCTAATTGCAAGGAGAATGAACAGACAGAGAAAAAAGAGAAAAAAAGTAGAATTAGTATCTTCCATTAAGCACTTAATAAGTGACGAAAAGTAGCTTTGAATATTCAGACAACTGACCTGCATCAGAAGAGCATGGAGATGCATGCTCACCCTAAGTATAGCTGTAATCTCATGGAAATAAAATAAAATATATAGAAAGTATTTTCGAGTTGTATGGCCCTGCTTGCATGAGTAATGTCAAGGATCTGCTTCTTGAACTGGGTCCTTTATGCAAATAATAAGTCACAAATGTGGTAAGGATTTATTTTATGTTCCTTCAAATAAAGATGGGTTGGCTGTATTCAGTATATTAAATCCTTCCTGCTGCTAAGCTTAAAGAAACTGATTCTCTTGTAACATATTTTGATTTGACTACTGTAGCTTCCAAGTGCTATAAAGCACTAGAGTAGTTTGCCTTGGCCTCACACCTAGTTACAGTAGTGCTAACTTTAAAATTGCTGAAGAAACCCACATCTGGAGTCAATTGAGTGAATTCTAACCAGCTTTGGTGGTAATATGCAAGTAATATTTCATCCTCGTGTGTATTTCACTCATCTTATAAAAAAGATGCCTCATTCCAAGACTCCTAGACATATTTCTTTGCTGTCTCATATATCAAGAGTATCAGACTAAGCAGACCGCTTAAAACTGGATATGTCCAAACACTCTTCTATCCTAAACAACGGCGAATATTTTTGCCAACACTTCCATTTCCTGCAGTGGAAAAAAAATACATAACCCCAAAGCCTTGGCCAGATTCTGCTTTCCTTGAAATGCATGGTAAATTTGTCAACAAAACACTCTCTGGCTCGTAGTGGGGGGAGAAGTTTAACAGCTGGAATTAACCAGCAGGAATAATGTGAAGCAGGCTGAAGCTTTGTATTAGGTTTAGCCTAATGCTGGGGTTCAAGGCTGAGCTTGCATTTTGATTCTCCTGTGCCAAAATCACGGAAACGACATCTAAAACCAGAACCAGAGAACAGCCCCTTTCAGCTCTGGATTTGGCCCAAAGCCAGACCAGGGATGTGGGCATCAGTCCAGGAATCCAGCACTGAGACAGCCACAGGCCCCAGATACAACGGCTTGAAACTCCAGTTTTCTACTGTCGAAAATATTAGGCTGGTGCACAGAAAGTACTTTTATTTACAAAAATGTTGTAGATGTAATTAATTCCCATTTCCATGGACTCTGGTTCCCTGACTGTTTGCAGGGGGATGAACAGCCATATGAGAGACAGGCATTAAACTAAAGAAGACCTGGGGTTGGTGGATTTTTTGTGTTTTTTAGGTTTTTTTAGTCTGAAGGGACCACCACTGGTGCAAGGCTTGTTTCTTGTAGTGCCTTGAACAGCTATTAAAAGCAATTGTCATACTGGACAGGCTGTGAGTCGAAACCCTGAAGTACCATGCTATTGGTGCTCCCAACATTTGCCTCCTCCACCCCTCTCCAACATGAATTTAATGCAGGTGCAGACATAAGCCTAACATAAGGGAGCAATTTTCTGATTCATTCATGTAAGACCCTGAGGGAGAGTAGGAACAAGATGTACAAAGGTAATGTGGCATTGTTAAAAAATTAACTTTGCTTCCATTTTATGGAGCCACAGTGCTGTGTTGCTTAGTTACATGGATCAGAAATTTAACTATAAACAAGATATTTCACTCTTTGGTCCCTGGAGTTTTCAGCTCCATTTGAAAAGCAGCTAGAAATTAACATCTTCTTGCCAAATCCCCAGCTTGCTTCTTGCCATTACTTGTACGTCGGTGACTGCTGCTGCTGTTCCAGCAGTGCTGGGAGATGGAGGTGGTGGTGTCCGTGCTAGCGTGACCACTGGCGGCCTACGGCCACACTCCCTTCTGAATGCTGCACTTGTTCGGAAACAAGACAGACTGCTTATGACTTCTGTTTTGGTTTTTGTTTTTACAAATCCTGGCTGCACGAGTTCCAAGCATCAGGAGTTTACCAGCTGGCCTATGCAGTTATTCAAGCCATTGGAAGTGGAAAAGGGGTTAATTATGCCAGTATATTGTTACATCACCGGGGGAAATTATGGTTTTGCCCTCAGGATCTCCACTGCTGTGTCTGCTCAGAACTGTTAAATATGACAAGGTCACTCACCCTGCTTCAGTAACAATGACTGCTAACAAATTTGGATGTTGTAGGCATTGTCATTGCTTAACACAGTCATCCCCGTAAGCACAAGCATTGCTGATGCCTTGTACCCAGAAAACCTCACAGTGTTAAGTTACACTGTGTTATGTTGGAATCTGTTTATAAAAATATAGTGACACACAACCTCTCTATTTACACTCTAAACAAGATTAGGCAACTAACAAATACAGAAAAGATGGGGAGACATAAGTGGTGAAAAGACATTAAGAGGTAGGGCTGAAAATGCAAACAAAATACTTTAACTGATAAGGCAAACTTTCAAAATATTTTTCTCCTTCCTTTTCCTTCTGGCTCAGCAGATGGCTGGGGAGAATCTGTCTTTTACAACACCATGTAATGAAGCAACATGTACTTTTGAAGTTTAGTCACCCACTAATTACTAGTCTTTCATTAACAGCACAGACATAAATGATGCAGCACTTGCTTATATCCAGTAATCTCTATCATTGAGGATTAAAAAAATAAATCATTATCTACATGCTTGTTAGGCATGCTAAGACTGTTTATGTAAACTCCCTTGCCCTTATTTTGGCTTGGTTGAGGTACGTCAGCTGATATTTCTTATTTTAGAGAGAGGGCTAATTGCCTAAGTGTCAGACATGCTGAGTATTGCTTGTCCTGAAGAGATTGGGAGTGTACGATTGGACACAGTTCATCCTAACTGTGGGTCACTATTAGTGATTTCTTCTCTGACTACTAGTTTGTACAAACAGCATCATCACTGGGAAAAACCTCTAGGGTGGCAATGGCCACGCAGGTCTCTCAAATCTCATGTTATTTAGGAACAAGATTAGGCAACTAACAAATACAGAAAAGATGGGGAGACATAAGTGGTGAAAAGACATTAAGAGGTAGGGCTGAAAATGCAAACAGCATTTTCTCCACCAAGGGTACTCTTGAAGGGAATATCTGAAGGCTGAGGCAAACATTAATAAGCAATGCACTTGTTTGGTTAAGGTTTCAGCCTTGACCTCCATCTTCAAGCCCTTGTTTGTTATTAATCACGTGCTTCCTGAATCAAAGAGAATATTTTTGGAGAGGGAAAATTGTTCTGGGACTGGAGCATTATATGCCAAACAGTCTTGCCCAGATGACAAATAGCCTTTGCATGATAGCCAAGGTTCATCCAGCTGCTCGGCCCCGTACCAAGTGATTGATGGTGTTGATGTTCTAAATAGGCTTAAGATATGCCAAATATCAGGGCTGTAACAAAGTCCTTCAGATATATACTGTAAATAGGCAAGAAGAACTGTTCCCAGCATATGGCAAATCTGAGAGCGGTGTCAGGATTATAAGTAACCTCACAGGGTTTGTCTGGTTTCTTTCGAAGTTAGACAAAAACAGTTTTCTGTGCTGGAATGAGCAGGGTCATGCGAGGTCTGTGCGAAGCTTCCGATTACCACTGATTTTCTCTGTAACTGGACACCCTTTGGAGTTATAACAACATTTGATTTCTTAGCGGAGATCAATAAACTGTTTTTCTACCACAGTTCTGAGGAGAAAAGAAGAATAGGATGTGCTCAGAAGTTGTTGTTCGGAGTTTTTTATGTCTTAAAGGAATGGTAAATTCACACCTGAACAGTTTTATCTTGATAGCACAACAGCACTTGTTCTTTCTACTAATCCACAAAGGGCTGTTCATTGATATCCTACAGGATCAAGCAGCTGCACCACTGAAGCAACGGTTTCATTGATCATTCCTTTCCCCCAGAGAATTTTCCTTTATTTTGTATTTTCCCTCTGCTTCAGAGTAAATGCAGTTCTCTGGCCTAAGTGAGGCTGTATGCCTGCTAGGCAGGGAGCAGAAGCAGTCTTGGAAGTGCCAGGATACTGGAGGACAATCTGCTCTCTACTCATGCTACAGGACCAGCAGAGGTTAGAGTCAAGGGTGGTAAGATTTCTCTCTGCTTGGTCATTCAGATAGTTAGCCGTGTTAGACTAACCCCTCCATGACAACTAGGAGGGTTTTAGACCCCTAGACACAGGACACCATTGTCATCCCCTGCTTTGCCTTTCACGTCTTCATCTGCCACGCTGGTATTTCCACTGGGAAATGTGTGTTCCTGACCCAGCAAACTCTCCAAGCAGTGCCACAATCTTGCTTTCTAAGAGATTAACCCATCTTGGTTTTGATTGTGTTTGAATGGTTTTCTAGGAATGACACTGAGGAAAGTATCATTTGTGAAAAGGCCCTTTTGGTGTAGGCTATTTCCTGGATAAAACTGTTTCCTCAGTAATTGGAAGATGAGTCAGACTCACACATGCAAAGCCAATTTCTGTACTGAGTCACTCCAGTTTGGGGCCAGCAGTTTTCTACTGGATGCTGCCATGAGAAGTGTCCAAGACAGCCTCTTCATTGCACCAGACCTGTACAAATTGGCCAGGGAGTAGGATAAACTGACTGCAGGGCAATCAGATTTAGCCAGACCACACTAGTAAATTCAGGATCAGCTATGCTCTGAAGCACCAGCTGAGCAACAGAAAATGGCGTTTTGTNTTAATTCAGTAAATTCAGGATAATTCTAGTAAATTCAGTAAATTCTAGTAAATTCAGGATCAGCAATGCTCTGAAGCACCAGCCGAGCAACAGAAAATGGCGTTTTGTAATAACCAGCTCAGTTTGGGGCCACTACATGGAGCAATTGGCCCATGTTGCTTTTCCACTAGGCCTGGCTATAACCAGCTTCTTAAGTATCAGAGGTTTCCAAGTTCTCTTTTCTGTCATCTCCACAGGCTGGCTGGAATCAGCTGAAATCCCAGAACCATGTATCTTTATTTATTGCCGACTCACTCCTTGTTGGCAGTTAGCACGTTGCCTAAGGAGCCAACAGGCTGTCAGGGGTGATTAGCAATTAAAATGTACAGCATTCAGGGCTCTGTGGTGCCTCAAGTAATTTTGTTTGCATCCAGCCTGGAAGCAGAACAACAAGCTCCGTTTTAATTCACATTGTAATATAACTGTAAGCCTATGTGTGGATATTCTTATCTCTGAGTGCTCCATTTCAATAGAGCTCAAACTCGTTCAAAGTCACTCAAGTTAAATCAATAGAGAGGGCTCAGAGAATGAATGGAAAATGAATAATCACACAATTTCCTTCAACTAATTCAATATCTAAATGAAACCAAAACTACCTTTTCCAGTGAATTCCTGTGCATAAATAGCCCTCAGTATGACACATCAAATGCAACTCTAAGAATAAAGCTGGTCATGGTCACAGTCATACTCTTGACCTTCATGTCATCTGGAGTTGGGAACCTTAAGGTCCTTGTGGAGCACCATGGATACGTAGTCTGACCTGCACAGCACAATTCATCAAACATTACTGAATGATTTGGGCATGGGGCCTTTAATTGCTGCTTGAATTATAGCCCACATTTCAGAAAGACAGACAGTCATGACTTTAAGTCTACAGGTCACTCAGACTCTACCCACTTCCTATCTGACCTGATCTGAGGGTTAGTTACCCTTCTTAAAAGTCCTCCTTCTATCCTGTAGCCTTTTCTCCAAGTTGCATGTATCACCTTCTGTAATGATAATGTGATATTCCTTATTCTTGCTGATTTTCATTTGTTGGGCAAAATAAATCAGCATCTCTAGCTTTGGTTGGACTGATACTACTAGCTAATTCCAGCTGGATATTCCAGTTCAAGGAACAACTTCACTTAAACTACGTTTGGGAGCAGGACAGCCTAAAGAGGCTGATGATCTCGTTCCCCTTTTAGTCAACAGCCAGGACACTTTTATGGGCTGAACTGAACTCAAGTTCAACTTTCATACCTGCTTGAGAGGGCTACAACATGCCTGTCCCTGGCATGGCTCTGACATAGTTGTGTTTCTAAGCAGGGGCTCCAGCACACCTTTCTGCTGATGCCACTCTTTGCATGGGATCCTGTTATACCATTTAGCCAGAAGGAGTGAAAGGGTTAGGGTTAGGACGTGTGCTGAGGCTGGTGGGGAGAACATTGATTCCAAAGGTGGAACACCTCACCCTAATTGAAAAATTTAAATATAAAAACTGGAACTGTGCCAATAAAAAAAAAATTGGCAGCTTCCTTTGCCTTGGGATGCTGGAGCCTTGCATATGAGAAGTTCCCCAGCTATTCCCCTAGAAAGGGGACTCTTGAACACTCTTCACTGCAGCAGGAGGTATTGGATGAAAAAAGTTGGCTCCTTCTCACTTCCTGTGACTTTAGTCTCATGTGCTTCTTTCAGAAGTGATCAAAAGAAATATTTCATGCTGACCAAAGCAAAATATTTTTTCTTTCGTATAGAAGAACTGAAACATTTTAGAACATGATTTAAACTGTTCCTTAACTTTAGCTGATAAGTCACAGAACCAAAAATTATCTAATAACCCTGGATAATGCTGTCTTTCTAGGAATTACTTGTAAATAGGCTGTACACAAGGAATGGTTTATCTGATGACATGTTTTTCTTATATGACCTTTAATGTAAAGAAATAACAAGGGTTTTTTGTACTTGTGATTATGGGGATGTAAAATTAATTCAACCTAATCTTAACCTCTATTTCTACTATGACTTGCATACATCAGTATTAATTCACTGATCCTCCTGGAGCCTCCTTCAGTGATGGAAGAGCTGAAGACATGATGGAAATCTACAGCAGAGCTAGAAAATAAATCAAGCCCTTTGCATGTTGGTCCTGCACCCTGACAACACTTTCTCCTCTTACTCTTTGTAACAGGGTATGTTTTGCAGGATTTTTATTATTATAACACTTGGGTAATTCAAATTCTGTTTGTGCGTCCTCTGGCCCTGTGGATTAATGAGATTAGTTGGTCCCTGCCTTCCTTTCTTTATCTAGATACATTTTCTTACACCCCTCAACTCTTCACCAGCCTGAACTTCCCTAGTCCCTTAGGCTTTTCCCACGTGGCAGGTTACACAGATGTCTCATTCTTGCTGCTCTCCTGAGCTCTCTTCCGGTCTCAGTGCTTCAGGAAGTTCAGTGCCCACCTCATCCTCCTCTTGCTATGAAGTGTTTGGACCTGTTCTCACTACGGTGCAGATTCGAACTAGACTTTCAGAATTTAACAGCTGCGCTGGGCCACTGAAATGACAAAGCTGTTTCTAGTTCTCACAAATTTACAAAGTTTTTAATTGCACCTAATGGAAGTTTGGTTTTGTATACCCCCACCTTTGCACATTTGATCTGCTCTGCAGCTTCGAGTCTCCCAGCTACTTACAACTGGCTATTTGTATACTCAATGGGCTCCACTGTGTGAGGAAACTATTTCAAAATATATTTTAAAGAGATGTTTTCACTTCATGTGTTTTTTTGCCAGCAGTGTGGTTTTTAAAAATGTTTTTTAAAACCTGTGTAGCGCACAACTATGAAGCTGTACGTCAAAAGGTGAAGCAGAGCCCTTTCACTTGCTGATAGTACTCAAGGGATCTGCTGTTGGAGCACATTGCAAGCCCTGCTTGCACTGCTTGAAGGCTTGGTAGGAGTTTTGCTTCCCTGTGTTGGAAATCCAACAGTGATAAGGTTGTGCAGAAGCAGGTGGGAAAGGTTACTTAAAAATTGCTTCAATATGGCCCTTCCTACAACATTATGTGAATTGGCCTGGATATTTAAAAGACAATTAGCCATAATGATCTCACTCTGTTGCTTTTCCTTTTGTTTGTACTTTTCCTAGAAAAAGAAAGAATTTGGTTTATCAACAAAGTTCAGGTTGGGGTTTCTGCTTAGATCTCCTGTATCTGACCCATCTCTCTGCTGTGTCTGTGTCTGCCCTGGGAATGAGCGCTAAGGGCACTTGCAGAGATGAAAAGCTGCGCCAACAGAATTACTCCCATCTAATCCTGCCGTCTTGATTAATGTCTGCTACCCTGAAAGAGGTAGCAGGTCAGTCAGGTCCAGCTTCAAGGGGAGCTGAGTGTGGCAGTTCACCCTGTTACTCAGCGCCTTCACTGTTACTGCAAAGCAGCCTGAGTGGAGATCCCACGGGTCAGGAAAGGGGTGGTGGTTTCTCAACTGGGTGGGAGCAGTCTCCCGAAGGACATTTGTCTGCTGCAGACAAAACAGTTATTCAGGGAGGATGAAAATTATCTGACTTTAGACAACCACCAAGTCCTGAAAACATGTTCACTGTTGCTCAATCTACAAAGTAGCAAATGTATCACATTCTTAAGACAACAATAAAATCTCATTTTACGAAATTTATTCCTGAGCTGTGACATACTCAAGGTCGTTTTAATGAAAGAACAGAGCTCTTTTCCCCGCCCTATAAATTAAAAGACATTTTCAGCTTGGCACAATATTTGTCGAGTTATAAAGCAAAAGTAGTTAGAGAAATATATGGAATTCTTATGGAAATGAAGATAGAAGTTGCTAAAATTCTCAACAGCAGACCAGTATCTGTAAGTTTCATCCATATGCACTTTGCATGTACTGCAGGAGTAATTGATGGCTTAGCCCCTTGTTTTCAAATGAAATGCTAAAAGCAGGTTTCTGGCCACATGACAAGAATAGTTTCAGTTATTCAAATTTGCAAGAAACCTTTCTACTCTGTCATAAATTCTTTTTGTGAGGTGCTGTGACATGAATTCCTTAAAAGCAAGTACAAGTGGAGTAAGGTTTCCTGGGAGAGTTAATATCTGTTATTTGACCAGCTGATTTATCCCAAGGCTTGTTTGGTTTTTTACAGTCAGATTTCTTGGTTCACATTTGATTTGTATAAAATCTCAAAACAACATATCTATTCAAAATATTCATGATTAATTCAAAGGTTTTCAAATATTTTCTTAAGCTTATAGGAATTTTAAAAAATTATAACTCTCAGCGGTTCCTGCTGAATTTTGTTTGCCTCACATTGAGGACAATTAGTTTTGTTCTTTTTTGCCATTGACTCTATTCAGTTTTGCGTTTGCTGTCCAAAAAATCTTTTAGTCTCCTTTTACTCTGCTTTAAAATTTCAGAAGTATTAAATTCCACACTCAAAAAAGTTATCTTCACACACCTCTATACAATTTGCTACCAAAGATGTTTGGAAGGCAAAAACATCACAAATCCTAAAAATCATCTGAAAGGTAACAACTGATCAGTGTATGGAGCTTAATTTCTTTTTTTTTTTTTAAACAATAAAAAAAACCCCCACAGTTCTTAAGCAAAGAAAAAAAAAAAAAAGGATAAAAAATAAAGAAGGTAGAAGTGGCCGGAAAAGGATCTTCTGAGGAATAACTTTTTTCCCCCACTAGCAAAATAGGTATGGAAAATGTAAGTATGCACAGCTGTGTTTATTTCAATGATTAGACGTTTTATTTCTCAGTGACCTCTCTGCATTGAGCTGGCAAGACACCTGGGTATGCTTAGAACTGTGTCATTCATACATTTACATTTCTTTAACTCAGACCTTTCTTTCTCCCTCTCTTGCCCTTTTCTTCTCTAAAAAGACCACATAAAAAAAAGAGTGTAATCTGGCCCACTCCTTCCTGTCTCTACATTTTCTGTGTTTACAAGGTGTGCATTAAGACTTTACCCGATGCCTTTACACATTTTAAATGAGGGAACTGACACTATTTTAGCACTGAGCATAAAACTTTCTTTTTCCAGGGCTTTTTCAGGCTAAAGAGTGAAGGGATGGCTGCAGTGTATCGTGTAATGTGACTGCACACGTGTCATAACAGGAGGACAATAGAAGCTAAGCCCCAGTGCTTGCATCTTCCATGCTCTACATGTGCACTTGCATTTTATTTATGCAAAGTATGTGTGCATGCATGATCTGAGCTCTCCTTGCAGTAGTTCCTGACAACTCCTGTAGATATTGATGGATGTTTAGAGGATATGGAGAGGTTTGATGACAAAAGAAGGTCAGCACAGAAATTTTGCAGTCCAGACTGTGTTACTGATACTGTGTTGATGTGAGACGGAGTGGGCCTAAAGAGTTTCTTCATTGTCATCAAAGAAGTTTGGTACAGAAATTCTCTCATAGGTCTTCTGAGTCTTAATCCAATGCCCTACCTGCTACTTCAATCTTCCTCTGCAAATATGAGTCAGGCTGAAAAGCAGGGTTTCCGTATTTGTTTCTCTTCTACTGTCATTGAAAGTAGAAGCAGAATTTCCAATAATTGAAAGTTGCCAGATAAATTCAAGGCTATTTCACTCAAACTTACTATAGTTTCTCCCCTGCTTTTTTGGATATCTAGGCATTTTGGAGCACTAAATACTGGCTGCAAATTGTAGATGCAGTGCTTCTTTTAATAACTGCATCTTAATGTATTTTCAGTTTCCTAAGAGTTACTATAAGCTTGAACTGAAGAAATATGACCATATACACAAAATTAGAGTAAGTGAAATGACTATGAGAAGCATCTGTACAAAAGGCACCCATTTTCCTTTCTTTTCAAGCTATCTGAATTCATTAGTTGGCCTACACACTGTGTGCTGAATATAATACAATGTCTCGTATCAGCCCCCCTCTGTAAAATTTGCTTTCTTCTTTTCTGCTTAAAAACCATAACTCAAGGGCTCTGAACTGCTGTTGGGTATTAGTCAAAGGTGCATTTGATTTGCTGTTTTCATAAGTTTTTACAGCAAATGTTTAGGAAGGGGTAACTCCCTTACATGTATGAATGTTTATTTTGTATGTGATTAGGATGTGTCCTGTGTAGAGTTGAGTGTCCAGAACTTTCCACTGGGATTGATATCAGTGGTTCATGCTCAGCAACCAAGCGGAGTGCCCTCTACGTGCAGAATTAAACTATATGTTCTCAGGATGTATTTAAACACAAGCTAAAGAGAGAATTACTGGGAGATTTCTTGCACCCTACTTCACAGCAAGGCTGAAAAGTCTCAAGACTCAAACACAAGAAAAATCAACATGGTAACCCATCTCTTCATGTGCCCCCTGACACATCACTCTTCATAGATAGGGAAATGTAGACAGGTGGAAAATACTTTACAACAAGGCAGTCCTATAATTAGATTTGTAGGGAAGTGTAAATAAAAGATCTAACTCTGAGATAAATGGGTTTCTGTGTATTGGTTTGCCTGCCTTTGTTTAGCCTATTAGTGCACTGGAATCTATAGGGCCAGGTCTGTATAGTTTGTCTGGAAAAGGGACATAAGTAACTTTGGCAACACAAAAGGTGGAAGAAAATGAGAATAAAAGTCAGGAGTTGAAGCATCTGGGCTGGAAGGACAGGGAGAGGAAGCAGTGATGGGGATGAAATCTTTTCTTTGTACTTGAACTGGAAGACTCTTCAGGTGGAATAGTTACTATGAAGTCAGACAAAGTATTAGCTTATGCGTTTATGTTACTAACCTTGTTTCATGGGAACAAGCTCTACTGGAAGGGATAGACACATGGAATAGTTCATTTGGTGGCAAAGCTGATTTAGAAGGATTTCCACTACTTTAACTTCACTACTTGAACCATGGAAAAGCGCAACTATTTTTTTCAACCCCAATATTTTTAAAACTTGGATATCTCACTTGCCCAGTTTTAACATTGTTGTGAAGAATTTGTGCTGCTGAGCATAAACTGAAACACCCCAGCCAGAACAGCAAGCTGGACAGGTGCCAGTGATATGGGGCATCAGAGGGAAATGTCCCCTCTGCCATCAAAGAAACTGTGCGTTCTAAGTACTCTCAGCAGTTTTATAGGAATTTCCCTCTTCTCGGTGGAGGGAGAGAGGGGGGATGATTCTCAGGGTTTTCATTCCAGAAGGACCCCATCCCCCAGTGAAATGTAGTGGGGCAGAGGTGACTGGATCCTTTAGACCCCATGGGGTCACACCTTGAAGGACGCCAAGGACAGCATATCCCTGGGATTGAATGAGGTGGGAGCCCAGCTGCCTTGCAGAGATGATGCAGCTGAGGCCACATCAAGGTGGGGAGACATGGGGAGCACTAGGGGAACAAGTTTATGAGAATCCTTTGAGCTCAAAGCCTTTTTTAAGGGTTTGGGGAGGGCTGTATTCCCAGTGCCAGGTTGAAAAGAGGGCTGGAGGGAAAGGGTAGGAAACAGCAGCCCTCCATGCCCCGGCCCCGGGCGAAAAGGCGGTGTGTTTGCTGCCTTCACCCCTCCCATCTTTCAGCCACATTAAAGCCCAATTATTCACGCTTGATGTCAGCAAGGCAGGGCCCACTACTCTACCTGCTGCTCCCAGATCCCTTCCCCCAGGGGCCAGATTACCCTGGTGTGCACCATTTGGGGTGGGGTTCATGGGGCGCCCAGGCAAGCAGGGGCCCAGGGCTGGCACCGTCAGCCACACATGGTGCCTGCTTCATCCCTCTCCCGTGCCAGGGAGACATCACTCCCTTGGCCCCTGAGGAACAGCAGTGGCTCTGGAGAGGTAGCTCCCTGGAGTGACGGCCATTGGGTGGGTGGAAATCTTGGGTGCTGCAAAAGCACTCGGGTACCACAGGTTCTTCAGCCACACTAGGCAGGCTGCTCCCTGTGGAGTTATCCTTGGATCAGGAGACAAGAAGGGACACCCAACTGCCCCACAGAGCAGCCAGGGGCACGAGGGTTGATCTGAGATTTCAAGAGGAAGGCGATAGGGAAGGGAGAGTACTGAGTTGACCCTTTTTTCCCCTCACCATTCACATGCTCACAGATTTTTATCAGGCTTTTTAGCTGCAGGGCAAAGTGTTTCTTTATAGTTCCTTCCAAAGCCAAGCTGCTGCCAGATCTAGGCTGTGGCTTCAGCAGCTGTATCCCATCCCCCAGGCCTGCACAGCCCTGCTCAGGAGAGCCTGGGATCCTTGCACAAGCCTGGCAGGAGGAGGTTTTTTGGAACCCACTAAGGGCTGTGTGCACACCATGCTGTGGACATTTTGTAAGGGCTTTTGTGAGCTTTCACCAAAGCATTTACCAAAATGCACATGGTCATGCCATAATGCCACCGTGGCACCATGGCAGCCCAGCTATGTAGGAACAGGGATGTGGGGCTGTGCAGCACAGTCAGAGGCAACATGGGCTCCCCTGGGTGCAGGCAGCAGGCTGCAGGCTCCTCTCTTGCTACAGTGGGAACCATGAGAGGCAGGCAGAGGAGGGAGGGTGTGAAATCCACAGTGATGGGAGCCAGTACCAACCCAGCGCTGCTCTCTCCTCCCACCAAGCCCAAGTGTCACATTGGTGGCATCCCAGGACAGGGACTGTGCAGCACCCATGGGTGGGGAGGTATATGGGCAAGCTGGCATGGGGCATGTCTGCCCTCTCCCAGGGCTGACAACAGAGGGTCACATTCTTGAAGTCAAAATTCCACACTTCTAGGTGCTCTCTGGGTTAGTTTCTTCTCTCTGCTTTTTTTTCTTTTTTTTACCCTTCCCCAGGGGACACTTCCTCATTTCTAATAGGAAGGTTCATTGTTTTCATGTCTGATATTTCTTTGATTACTTAAAAAGAAATCCCAGAGGCTTGTTTTCACAAAATAGTGATTGCATAATTGATGTGATTATGATGTATTTTGCTGTGTCACTGCAGCTCAGTTGATTATTTTGAGAAGCTCTGAGCTCTGTTAGTGTTGCCATGTGTTATGTGTGCATGGCCCGGGCTTCCATCCCTCTCCACATGTGCACAAGAGCCTTTCAAACACTGTTTCCTCCAGCAGGGACTGCATGAGACCTTCCTCAGCACAAGGAAAATGATGCAGAACCACAAAGAGCTAACACAGTGAAATGACATGTAATGGGGGGTGAGTTGCAAAGCTTTTTCTGATCTAAATAGTGGCTGTGTGGCATGAATACTAGCCCTAAAATCAAATTTACCATGTTGGTGAGCACACAAGTGAAATCATGAGGCCAAATTCTAGGCTGGCTAAAAATGTACAGATAAAGAAAATGCAGAAAATTTCCAATCAGGTGCACTGGGAATAAAATTCTTCTGAAAACAAAAGCACGCATCAGATCATTAGTGGTATTTATTAATTGTAGTCTGAAAATGTATCAGCTATCTGTGGGTAAAAATATTTAAGAGCTCATCCAGAGAAGCCTTGGGAGAGCGGATTTCATTCCCTTTACTTGGTAAGAACTTTTTAATTATCTTCAGCTTGAGGCTAGAGACCATACTAAGAGCCCTCTCTTTCTCCTGGTGGCATTATTTTCATTTCTTTGCTGTATTCTTCTTTCTTTTTTTTTTAATTCAGGGATGAAACACTGCCCCCAGTAAAGCTTCTTGGCCAAATTTCCAGATTTCTGAACCTTTTGTGTTTCTCAACATGTGTGCAATTTTCACTATTTTTGTCCAGCAGTGACCTCTGAAATTCCAGAATAATTTTCCCTCCCTTTCCTGGTGCCCTCATGTGACCCAGGAACACAAACATCTGAGAGACCTCTGGGCATCTTCACATCTGCTGGTATATAAGATCAGAGCCATTGTGTGATGCATTTTTAACAGCAGGTGTTGGGCTTGCAGAAGGGTGTGTTGGTTTTTCAGGGGCTGGGCAGAGTCTGCACTTAATTCTTAGTTCCCAGGCTATTTAGGAACGGTTTAAAAAACACACTTAATCTGTTTGTACAAATTTAACATTGTAAAACCACAATAAGGAATTGCTAATGAAGTGCAAGCCTGGGTTTAGTTTCAGCTTTGCATCACTGCTGTCCTAAAAAAACAAAATAACCCACCCAAACAAAAAAAAATCCCACAATCTAAATTTAAAGCTGAGTCCAAGACTCTAGTTTACAACTTATTTTCATGAAATACTATTGATTGATTACTTGAAGCCTGTTAATTATTATTTAGTCACGGTTTTCAACACAAACTCCTTACTGCAGCATAACAAAGAGCATGGATGTTTTATCTTTTGCCAATTAACACAGTTTTAGCACGACTTAAAATACGCTGTTAGCTCAGGGTCTGATTCATGACTGTATCTCTCCTGGTTGTGCCGCTGTAATCCAGTTGATTTCTGTGGCAATGCAGGAATCTTGGTGCAAAATGAGGGAAAAGTTTTTTAATTGACACCCCTCCCCCAACCATGTGCAAAGGAGCTCATGTCACAGGAAAGCCTCCCACATGACTCTCTTTCATGGTCTATTAGTAAAAATTTAGCATCTAAATTAGGGAAACAGTATAAGCAGAGTGTTTTCCCCAAAATATCATTGAAATCCTATTTTCACAGAAATCTCTCTCAAATTTTTTTATCAGACAAATCTACAACGGTGCTTAGTGTTCAGTTATCTGCCAGGTATAAATGGCATAAATGGATGATTACTTTAAATACATCTTCTCTGAGAAGGGAGTTATGGGACCTCACAAAAGCATCAAGCTGTGACTACTTTCAGGAAATCACCTGGAAATAAATGATAAAGGTTGCTTGCAAGTCCTTTGATTCACATTGCCTTTTTAGGTAGATAATTGAATTTGGTATGAGCCGTAATTCCTTTCTGGTATCACTAAGGAATAAATTATTTAATATTTGGGAGAAGAGACTGAATGACCAGACAAGACCTTTCAGTCATGGCATCTACGATTACAAATTCTCATGGCAGCCATCATATGGGTACATTCATATCAAAATAAAGAGGGAGATTTTAGCCCTGTGGAAATTGGTAAGATTTTGATAGCGGTTTCACCACTAACATGGTTTCACTTGTTCACTTTTCCAGGCTATATTTCAATTTTACAACATGACCTGTTGCTTTATCTCTGACTGAAGTCAGAAGAGCTACTTTTGAGAAGTTATTTTTAAGGACGGGTTGTGTGTGGGTACTTCTGAAATGCAAGTCCCTTACTATGGTTGGACTCAGTCTGCTCTTGATATCATCTCAGCTGTTGTGTGTTGCATTTGTATACTCCTTTATTCTAAATTTGAATATAAAAAGATATGAAGGGGGTGCATCCAAAAGCAAACCAAAATGCCCTGCCTCTTCCCAACTGCCTCCTGCTGTTGCTGACATGCCACTTGCTGCCTCAGAGCCAAGCAAATAGCAGCCAAATGTGACTGTATAAGCACCTGACTTATTACGCTGGTCAGGACCCACATGCTGCTCTTTCCTCATCCTTTTCACCCACATTAGGGCTTTATCAGGTGAGATAGGAGATGCCAACTCTGTCTGAATCCCTCTTTGTTACATCCAGCAAAGCACATCTTGCATGGTCTGAGATGTGGCTTTCAGATGACCTAAGCAGTTTTTTGAATGATGGTATGCCCTCACATGAAGATCCTTTTAATCCCTTTTTTTAAGTAATCCCTATTCTGCAATTGAGAAAGTGGTGCTATTAAATCTGGGCATGCATCAAGGTCTCGTCCTTCAGTCTGCTGGATTTCATGGTGCTGCAAATGCTCTTTCCAGCTGTGTGGAAAGAATAACTGTGCGCTGCATTCCCAGAATGACATGGGGCAAGCAGGAAAGTTTTATGGAGCAGCTGAGAAGGACTGGAGGAAATAGCACCTCTGAAGGAAGAGCAAAAGCATGAAGGTTTCTTAGTCTCAAAAACAATGCTAAGAAGTAACAAAAATGAGTCTATGTTGAGGGCTGCTGCAAAGAGAAAAGGAAAAATTTGTCCTGCATCTTGGTAGGGGATAAAGCAAGACTTGATCTTCAGTGGGAAGAATTCATGAAGAACAAGGATAGCAAAGCGGGAGAGTAGGTGACCTGAAAAGGCTGTGTAGGTCTTTAAGAGATCAGTCAGGACTAGATGACAGTAACAATACATTTTACCCTGGTTTGTGGTATCTCCAGAGATCCCATATATGTTTTTAGTGATCTAAGGAAAATAAATTTTTTTTCATTCACTTCAGTATAAGTAGAATCAGAAACAATACAGAGGAGGTCTCTACCTCAGTAAAGGTGCTACTGATAGTGGTAGAGGATGGGTTTGAGAAAGCTCTTGGTTAAGGTGCTCAGGATGAGCAACCTCTACAGTTCATACAGCTGTGGCTGCCCTCTCACTCTTCTCCATCTCCGGCTGTGGAGTGCTCACTGTGGATCAGGACTGACATCCTGAGATGAGATACACCAATGGACATCTTCCCCAAGCATATCAAATGCAAATGTTACTATCTTTAATGTGGTTGGAAACACTTCTCAAACATTTCTATTCCCAGTTAGTTGTGTCCAGAGGGCATTATGAAATCCACAGTGATTGTGCAAACTTGTTTTACACTAAGACTGGTTCCATAATTGATCTGAAGTGACTCAGAATGTTTTTCAATAAATATTAAAACAATTATGACTTGTATTCAAGAGATCTACTCCTGTATAGGTTGGTCTTTGCATCTTTTACAACACAACAAAAGCAATAAAGCAGAGAATCCGTGAGACAGTTATCCAGTAAAAATAGTGGGGAAATGACAACACTCATACAAGCCCTTTCATCTGCCCTGTGATGTTTTTAAGCTTCTGAAAACTTGCTTCATTCCACTTAGAATACAATTTGAGTTATCCTTCAGACACTGAGGATGCTTTCAGACAGTACCCAGCAACTTTCATATCTGGCCTGAAGTGACAGAGGCAACATTTTTTTTCCCCTTTCACTGTTCCCAAGAGAATGGAGGCCAACCATTTCCTCTGCCAGACTTCTGCAGTTTCTAAGCATTGTCTCTCTTGCCTCTACCCTTGGAGCAAAACAGCCAGAGAAAAAGGGTAGCTCTCACTTCAGTTCAGTAAATCCACTGCTAGAGTTTTCATCCATGCTGATTGCACTTGATTTCTCTCCTACTTTTCTCCCCACTTGACCTCATGATTACCTCCTGACTCTTCCACAGGGGCATCTTCAAGAGCAGGAGTACCTTCAACCACAGAAATTACTTGAAACTAGTACCTGTAAAACAGACAGGCTCCCCTTATTTCACATGTGCTGCATGGGTGCAGTGACCACTGAAGCACAGAGATTCACCACCATTTTTCTTACTGAACTTTGTGCTTTGTGTAATGCCTGATATGGAAGGTGTGCTCTGAAAATGCATGTCAGGTCAGGCCTGGAAGCAGGGGGTAACATTTTGTTTGCAAATCCTGAAAGAGCTTAGATGCGATTTAGGTGCTTGGAGGCTCACACGGTTAAGACCTTGGCAAGTTCAGGGGCAATATTTAGGAATTTTCCTGGGAGGGAAATAGGCACCTCCAGGCATATGCAGCAGCTCAATGGGAATGCAAATGGTGGTGCTGAGAAGTACAGTGGCAGGTAAGTGGTGTTAGGTGCGTAAACATTTTAGTGAATCTAGTCCAAATCCATTGCATGTAAATAAGGATAATATCTGAAATGCTGGAACAGTGATCTGAAGGAGATGTGGACTTGAAAAGAAGAAGGCAGATAAAACCAGAAGAAATCTAATGGAAGAGAAAAAATCTATTTACTGAGCTTGTCCGGTGAGGATTATGTAGCAATATTTAATCCTCTGTGAAAAATCAAGCTCTCTACACTTGTAGTTTACCTTTAGTTACAAAGGGTGGTTATAATGTGACTGTCAGAGTCGATCCTGTCCTAAGTGTAAGCTGAACTCTTATGCTGCGTTTATGTAAAAACACAAGTGTTTTTTTTCCTCCCTCCAACCTTGATGCATAGAATTACTATGAGTCGCAACCAGGCTAATTAACCTGGTCTGTGCCTGCTCATCAAAGCTTTCTTGTGGTAAGAACATCTCTAGTGGTTTTAAGTGAAAATTATTTCATTTTGGAGAGAATTGCCTTTGGGGTTATTCAACAGGATAATATAAAGGTATTCAGCTGCATGCTGCCCACTTGAGGGCCAGAAGCAGTGCCTTCCCTCCTCATTTGGCACCAGGCATGCAGATGGATGCAACCACAGAACCTCATGGGAGCTCAGCCCTGTTCATCTCATCTCTCATGACTGCACTGATGCTGTCCTGGTAACACCTTACAGCCTGCTACATCTTGGCTGCCCTGAGAGCGCTTTGTGTGACTGCAATCTCTTTTCTCTCCATTGCCCTTGCTGAGGCTCAGGCCAGTCCAGCTGGACACCTTCTCAAAGGTCCTTAGAGTTTTGGTTGATGCAGTCAGCATCTGTTATAAGTCCTGTAGTAGGAATGTTACACTTTATAGCTGAATCTGGACAAAATACTTATCCATTAGTAGAAACAAGATCCCTTAATTGTTGTTAGCAAAACATGTTTTTCTTCTTGGCCTGTATTTTCTTTTGTGTGGCGTGTACATTTTGATGTGGAGATCTTTTGGCATGCAAATGCATCTAACCTCAACAGAATGGTTCGTGTTGAATGCAATATGTTTGTGCTTTGGTATTCTGGAAGAGGGCAGATTTCCTCCAGGATGTATAGATGGATTCACCTTAACCCCAAAACTGGGTGCTGTTGTTATTGCTTTTCTCTTCACACTGTAAAAGAAACACAGGGAAAGACTAGACTTAAAGAGTAGACATAAACCAGATTTTTCAAACAAGCTCCAGACAGAACAATGTATTAAATGAGTCTCTTCAAGGTTTCTGTAACAGTAACATCAAATGTTACTGTTGACACCCAATGTAGCAATAGTTGTTACACTAATTAAAGTGGTGTAGTTCTAGAAACAGGAACTGTGGAATGAGTGTGTCTAGAAGGTACTAATAATCTTTTGATACCTATATTTTTGCCATTCTTTATTATTATAATGAGAGTGTTAATGTGCAAGGGAGAGATCATGTGTGTCCTTAATAAAGAATGAAGCAGCACAGTTGTTATCATCTTGAGAATCATATTCATTGAAAATCAAGTAGACAACTCAAAGGTTAAGAGGTTTAATGTTCCTGAACTGTACAATTGAAGTACTATAGTCCAGGTTATTGTTAGCAATTATTCAAAGTGCTTGGGTGTTTTTATTAGAAACTTCCTTTTCCAGAAGAAAGTCTCTCATAACTCTAGCCAGCATTGCAGTGTGACCATTTAACAGCCAGTCACTTCTGCACAAAGTACATCACAAGATGTTGTCATGACATAATTTGCTCCCAGCTATTTATATTCTGTAAGATAACCATCCTCAGACAATCTCCAGCCTCTCTCAAATTTTCATGCCACATATATTTCCAGTGAGAATCAGAAAGCTTAAGAACCTCTGTACTTAAAGATTAATGTAATATTCCACATGCATTCCTCCCAACATTTATTTATTTTCAGCTTTTCCAAGCACAAGAAACAGGCTTTGCTAAAACAGAGAGTGCACCATAAGCCTATCGGTCTGTGTGATAAAAAAGCAAGGAGCATGGAATAAATGTTATGGTGAAGGTATGCTGAAGGAAATCAGCTAATCAAGGGAAGAGAGGAAGCTTAGAGAGGAATTACAGATAGTTTAGGAGTGTGTTAAATGCAAAGCTGAACTTCAGGTCTTAAGCACAGGCAACCATAAAACGTAACTGCTATAGATGTGGATGATCATAACATGGCATCCACAATTAACCTTTAAAAATAGTGTCCCTATTCTGGAAACATGCTGACAAAGATGTGTATGAGCCTAAATCAGACCAAGGAACTTGAGAAAATGTTTGCAGAAATACTGCAAAACCTAGGAAGTGCACCAACAGGAAGGTGTACTGAAAAGGCCAAGATTCAGACTCTCTTACCTACTTTTTATGTCTTTAATCCCTCCACAATATTCTAGAAACAACAAAACTGATGGGTATTTTGTATTACTTCTCTTCCACTTGATCAGTCACAGCTGTGTTGGTTTTTTTGGTCCCATAATAGAGGCTTATTGCCAAATACATGTACTACAGGATGGGTGTTCCCAGTCAGGTTCCTAAACACTCGGCCTTCTACTTCAGTAGCTAATTTACAGTCTAGTGCCTATGAATCAAGACCTTTCAACTGTAACTGTTTAATCTGCTAACGTGATCTATGGAAGTTACAGCTTAGATTCAACATCAGTCTGGGTCAGCCGTATCTCAGCTAGATGAGTTTCTATCTAAACTCTAACAAAGACCAAACAGAGTGAATTCATTCCAGTTTAAGGATCCTCCCAAAGCACAGAAAGACCACTAAGCCAGGCAACATGGGCTTAATTTCCATGTCTTTATTGATATGACCATCATTCTAGTTTTACTTTATTAGTTCAGAATTTTGAAGCTTTTTTAACCTTTTCTGCAATGTGTGTGTTTGTGTTCAAAGTAGTCTCTTCATAGCAGTATCCAGCTGTCTTCCCAGATCCTTTCAAACCCTTGTAAAAGAAGAAGTTACCAGTACCTTCTTGCACATTGGGCCCCATATGGAAAATAAACAGGTTTCATTATACCATTTGCTGGTTGACAAATCAAGAGTTTTAGTGAACTGGGTCAAAAATTTAGTTCCATAGTACAGTTCCCTGTGTGTCTCAGAGTCAGCAGTTGAAGCCTCTTTGCTATTACATAGGGAAGTACACTACCTGAGGCAGCTGAGACACAGTTCCTGATGTCACAAAGCCAACATATGGAGTGACACTCATCACCTTTACCAATATTTTCCCTGGTTTGCCATTGGTCCAGTAATGTAGCCATATAGGAACCCCTTAAAATGAGGTCCTGACCTGTCTGCACAAGTAACCTAGGAAACCAAGGTGACTCCCCACGCTTGACTGTGTCTTGTGAAAAACTCCTTCAGGTGCCTGCACTGGCCCTGCTGGGCCTCAGCAGCACTGCACCAAGTAACAATAGTCTGTGATGAAGGAGTCTGTGGTGAAGTCACCTTCCTCACTCACTGTCACAAATCACCAGTTTACAAAAAAGAAAACCTGAAAGAGAAAATAACTGTCTGTGCTCTTCTAACTAGCTGGCTCCCCTGACCTCTGGCATGATCCCGTCCTTGTCAGAATGACTCATAACCAGTTCTGCTCATCCAAGCCACAGCTGCGTCAAGGCACAGTGAGAGCCAATCAACCCCACCAACTTCATCTGTGTTTCATGACAATTTAATCACTGTCTATGTGTTGAAATATTTCCTGTTGGGGTTTTGGGTAGCAGGATTGTATCAAGGCTAACTGAACTAAAAAGTGGAAAAGGCACTTGCCCTCATCCAAATCCTTTGGAGTTGCTACAAAAACACCTCTTCTGTGGTGTTTGCAGACAGCATGCATACGTATCATGAGCCCTCCACCTCACACAGTCATAGCAGCTCACAATTCAGCTGTAATAGTTGTATTTCAGATTCTTCTTTTTATTGACGTCAGTGATGGCATAAGTTAGAGGATATAACCTAGGAGGATAGTCAGTCTCACCATACACATCAGCTTTTGAAATGAAGAAAAGGTAATAAACAGTGTGAACTGATGGCAAATACATTACTCCCTTGGCCGTACTCACTCTGGTGACAATCAGGGATTACTACTGAGGTATTCAGAGTTAGACTGCTCTGTAACTGTGCTGAGTCAGAGGAGGGTCAGAGGAACAATTTTTATTCCACCAGTGCCTTTTTCAGGTTATAATTCAGAGTGAATGGTGTTATATTTTCTTCTACATCATACCATCTGATAATATATGACTAATGTGGCTCAAATTGCTCTGTTGAGATTCACATAAAAAAATCAAAATGAAAAAATAGTAGAATCAAGTACAGAACACTGCTAATGTGGGACCTGAGTGCTTCACTGAAAGAAGCATCCAGAGGTGCTTGTTCACAGTTTTTGTTAAAAATAGCTAACAAACCAATATTATTAATGTGTACAAAAAAAACATCCTGTACACAATTAACACTGCTTAAGGAAAACACTTTTTTCAATGATGTTACAAAAATTATAGGTTATTGCACCCACCAGTTGTTTTAACAGAGCTATGTTGTTAACACTGGAACTAAGCCATGTTTTCATAGTCAAATGATAGGCCTATTCTAAGGTCATGCCCACGCAGTACAAAGCCCACTGAGTGCTTCTTTGAAAAGGCTAAATGGAATTCACACTTCTTCAGGCAATCATTTTATCATGATCATATGAGTATTCACAATGTAATTTTTAAAGTCTCGTAAATAAAGCAGGTCAGTATCTAAGAGCAATCATTATGTGTCACATTGAAAAGCTTGTGATTTCTGGCTTTCACTTCCAACATGTAACATACCATACCATAAAATTAACATTTGTTACCTTACTCTGGCCTTTAAATAATGTTTCTGGGTTACAGTTTTGCAGAAAAAAAGAAAATCCACTTAAACATAATAGAAATCAAGATTTCACCTTTTCATACTGAGAGCTACCAACTCTCACGTAACATTAATTATTACATAAGTGTTGTGGGGCCTTTAAAGAAGGGACAGCGAAATGTCAGTGCATGAAGTCAGGTTACTTCAGACTTCACTGGGTGTTTGGCTTTTAGCAGCTGGTTTAGGTAGATTCAGACTAAAGCATGGTTGTATTCTCCTAAGCACCCTACAGAGAAATACCATAAGGTAGGTACCATACCCAGAGAAACAATTAGTGTTTCGAGGCTAAATTGAAAAGATATTTCAAATACAAAATCCACTCCTGACAGGTTCAAACACGCTGCTTTTTTTTTTCCTTTTAATGAGCCGGATGATGAAATAGAAAGTATCCTTACTACAGCTACAAATTCCATGATACTGCAGAGATTGCTGTCAGATTGGGGGATAGGCTCAAATTCAAATGGACCTAGAAAACTGAAGAAATAGGCTTAAAAAAAAAAAAAAGATAACATTTAATAGAAACACACGTAAAGTGTTAAATTTAGGTAGCCATAGTCAAGCACAAGCACAAAATGGATAAAAATTGGTTGGAAGCAGTTCCGAAATGGAAACAGTCATTATTGTGGGTAACAGGCTGAATTAGTCAACCCTGTTGCTATAAATCTTATGGACCAATTAGATAAATGTGTCTCAAGGACAACATGGATATGTTGAGTTGGCCTTCTAAGTCCCTTCCAGCCTTTTCTTTTGATTAGTTTGGATGTGCATCTTGTCCACGGGGACATTCTTCTAATGCACATGGCACTGTGAATTAAATGCCAACAGTACATTAAGTCTGACTTGGGAGGCAAAGGTGGGGTCTGAAAAGATCTTGGCAGCTAAATATGCCATTTTTCATTTTTGTGCACACAGATCAAGGGAAAGCTGCGAGTCTGTGGCTCATAAATACTTCTTAATCTCATTTTCTTTGGGAAGTGCTAAGATATGGTCTCTTTTACTTTGCCTTCTTTTGTTTATTTATGAACCCAAAGCCTGAGTTCTTTAGAAAAGGGGAAAAGTTGCTTTGAAGTTAATTTTAGATGTGAAAGCAAACTCTGACCACAAAAATGCTTTCAAAGGGTCACAGACCTGTCAGAAGATCGAGTTGTCCTGAAATTTCTTAATATTGGGGATCAGGTTTTATGGGTTAAATATTATATTCTATAAATTAAACTTTGGGAAGAATCTTTCCTTTGCTGTTCTCAAGATTCCTACATCCGAATCCTCTAAGGGTGTTTCTGAACTTGCATTCATCATGGGTATGGCTTTGCATTTGTGGTGTTACAGCATAGACATCATGGAGATGCTTTTATCACTATATCCTACATCCTTTTCCCAGGGGATTACCTGACTACCAGACCCATTGCAGTTAGGGCGATGTTTTCCCGGTAACCTCTCCCTTCCACTGTGCTCTTCTTGCAGCAGGGACTGCCAGGAGCATTTTGGTTGTTCCAGAACAAGCTGGAGAGCTGGATGCAACCAGGAGTTGTTTGATTCCATAAGGCAAAAATTCTTTTTACTTCCAGCAAAAAGAAAGCTGAAGGCAAAACCAGGAAGAGGGGGATGTGTGAGCCCTTGCTGCCACCACAGCAGGCCTGGTCTGTCCCTGGAGGAAGGGCAGGTGAGACAAGCAAATGGACGCTGCTGCTTGGCTGATGCCACATAAAATCATGGAGGATATACCCTTCAAAATTGAAGCAGATAGCACTCAGAGAGAGAGCGATGGTAAGTTTTTTGGCACAGAAAGATAAAAATATTGCTATATTAATATTTTATATGTGCATACACTTACTGCACTATGATCAAAATAGGCTAGTCTATGGCTGGAATATCTAATCCTATCACATCCAGCATATAAATGTGAATATATTGGTGTATATATGATATTACACTCCAAAAGGGAATTACTTGCATAACTATTGATGTCTTGTCATTCCAGGGTACAAATGCCCTTGCAGAATTGGACACTCAAAATCACTAATTGTTTCTCTGAGGCTTGATCACCATGACTTATTCTTATCTAAGTTTTGACTTCAAAAAATTCATACAGTCTTCTTCTTTTCACCATTTCAATTTCCATGGCTCAGACCATTGGAGACAGGGAAGCTCTTGGTGTGTTCCCAATGCAAAGTCTGCCATGTGGATAGACCTTCCTCCTGGCACTGCCCAGGTGCTCTATCAATGATGCAATCAAAAAACCAGTGGGTGAGAGTGGCAGGACCATGGCAAGGGGAGAGGATTGACACCCACTTTGGGATGAGAAACACCACGTGGTGTGTCCATGTCCACGTGGAGGATGGCTGTGGTTTCTGAAGCTTCAGGTGGGCACCCAGAGGTAGCATGACTTACGCTAGGAAGGTCTTTGATGTGTTGTAATTTGGTTGCCTTCAGCATGGAAATCCTGGTTATGGTGGTTCTGTATTTTCATTTGAAGGCATATTAAATCATTTTATTTTAAAGATCTATCAGATAAATTGTAGAACAAACCTTTGAGTGTTTGCTGGTAATGCATGCTTTAGGTTACTTTATCTCTGGGAATGGGCCAAAGTGGTTTCTGTCTGTGTGTGTGCGCCTGTGTAATTAGCCCACAAATTCAGACACGGATAAAAATAAGTAGGCAATGAATGTAAACAGGCAGGGCCATGATACACATCACTCTCAAAACATGATTCCCATGCACTGAGAAAACACAGGGGCTGTAAAATGTTAGAGAAATCACAACTTTTATATCAATCCCTGGGATAAGCTGTGGGGAACATAGTACTCCCTCACTTTGGTACCTGTTCAAAAAGAGAAAAAAAGTAGAAGAGCTGGACCAATTTCCATGCATGAGGAAGTGCCTAGGACAATAAAAAAACAATGGCAGAGACTAGGTAGATGCTGAGAAGGGAGGCCATGGTTTGCAGAAGTTTCTAGTTTGAAAGCAGCTTGATGCTATGGAGGACCTAACAGGATGTGTGACTGCTCGCACACCCAAGAGCTCAGGAGAGCCAAGCTCAGGTCAACTGCTGGTAGAGAAAAATTTTATATCTCGTCAGACTGCACAGATGAGGGTCTGGGGCCGTACTCATGCACTTGGCTTCCTCTCCCAAGCACTTTGGGGACATCTTTTCCCCATGGGCCAGGCTTCAGGGCTTGTACCTCAGCTAGTGCCTGCAACACACAGACATTCCTTCCTGAAACCAGAGAGTCCTGAGCAAGCAGAGCAGCCTCCCAGAACCTCCGCCTACATTTTTTTCCTTCCCTGCAATGCAGCCTGGTTGTGGCCACGGGTGCCTCCACAGTGCTGGGAGAAGGCTTCTGTAAATAGATCTTTAGCCAGCAGTAACCCCTGCTACTGCCACTGGAGTTGTTCTGGCATTAGTAATGATGGCAAAATTCAAGAGTAAAGTCTGGAGGACCATCTCCCAAGATTCTTTCTACAGATACTTTCTCAGGATGAGGTCAGAAGAGCTGTAGGCAGCCATCTGATACGCCTGGGTAATGTCACATGCTGCAAGGAGATGCAAGGGAATGGAAACACATGGAAACATATGCAAACATGATACTATCAGAGAGAACTATGGCTGTTTATTTGTTAGTACAAGTTGTGAAGCTGACAACACCCACCACCAGTCACAAAATAAAACAGAAATGTGTAGAAACTGTAAATCTTTCTGAGGACAATTATTGTAAACCCTTGTTAAGTTTTATTACTAAGAAGGACAAACATTACAGACATTCCAAACATCTCTTTTTACTGTTCCTAGCCCTGTCTCTTCTTCAAAGAATAGTCTGGAGCCTGCCAAGACTGCCTGTGTCTTTCCTATCTGCTCCTCACGCTACCATTTTTATCCTCTTCACCTTGTTTTGCACAGGGAGGTGACACTTCTTTTTGAATCCCAAGAGGAAAGACACAAACACTTTCAAGATAGATAACCATTACTACGATAAGAGGTAAGGTGACAGGGAGTTTTAAAGACAGATGCCTTATCTGATCATGGGGAGTCCATGATGGTCAGTTAGACTGGTGTGCAGCTCTGCTTTCCCATGCACTTTGACACTGCCCAGATCACAGTACAGGTTCATTCATCTCTCATGGGAAGAGAGGCTGAGTCCCTGACCAGCTGGGTGAATCCCTGACCAATCTGGTTTTCCAGTTATTCTGTGTTTCTACAGCAGACTGATTCCTGGCATGAGGAATGCCAGAGAAGTCACGGCAGAGCAGCCCTTTCCTGCTGACTGAAGAAAGTCCCAAGAGCAGAGAAACTGGTCTAGTCTTTCTAAGTCAAAGTACTCCATTACCTCCCTGCATGATGTGAGTCACAGCCCCATGTCACAACTGGTGGCAGGGTACACAGTGAGCCCAGCAGGTCTTGTGGGAGGATGAGATTATGCATGGCCTATGGGCTATTCAAGGGTTTCTTCAGCCCTAGAGAGTGTGATGGGAACAGTGCTGAAATCTTTTGGCATTATTTGGCCTGTAACAGCCTGGCTGCATATCATGTTCCTGTAGGACAAGAATAAATTGATGGGACTAGTCAAAAACAACCCAGAATTTTGAAAGACTTTCAGTTCCGGGCTTTGAAACACAATCTATTTAAACAATCATTTTCCACTGCAATGATACTGAGTGAGTGCAGTGGTTCTCCAGGTTCACACTCAGCTGTAGTTTTTTGCTTGGAATGTAAACATCATAAACATCACTGACAGCAAAAGTGACATCTCGGGCTAATTTTTGAAAGGGAGAAAATTACTTGTTTTTCTCTCTAATGAATACCTCTGAGCTCCAGCACTGAAGGGGTATACAAGTTGGAAAAAAGAAATTAGTTGGGCCAAGTGTTCCCCTCCTTTTCCCCCTTCCATCTCCAACCTCTTTACTCCCCAGTGCAAACAGCATCTCACAGTATCTTTCTACTCAGTTACCTCTTTCAAGAAGGAGACACATTTTGAAGCAGTTACTGCACTTAGGGCAAAGGTTTTTAGCTGAAATCACAAAAGGAGTGAAGGTCATGCACCAACAACACTCTCTTTCTTCATGCAAACATGTCTGTGTGCATATAAGAACAAGTAGATGATGGAGTGATGATGCCACTGGAGCAGAGAAAATATTTTGAAGCATCTGCAGCTGTTTGGTACTGTCTGGAGATGTAGGCAGTTTATCTCCATTTGCAGAAGTCTGTTCACCTCAGAAATCACTAATCCTTCTTTTCATGCACAGGCAAAGGACCTGTGTACTCTGGTTCAGAAGGGTGTTGGTCACATGTTAGAGCCATTCATAGCATCACACGTATGCAAGCTCCAGCCTACAGCCTGTGCTGCAATACTATTCCATATTACCTGTCACTATGCCTCCTTCCCACTGCTCAACTTCATTTATGAGGCTTGATGTGGGATGTGGATTTATATCCCAACTCAAATGCCTCGAAGGTCTCCATGTGTACTTACCATTTACCAACCACTTCCACTGATTCAGCTGAGCAGGGAATTGAGTAATTTGGTTCCCAGTATAACCAGCACTGCCAGGCTATGCTGGAGCAGAAGTTCTGATCACTTGTTTGCAGAGCCTTGCACAGTGCTCAGGACCCTAGTCAGGCCATGGAGCGTGAGCCAGTGACTCCCTGTGTGCAGGGTGACTGGACGTGCTGCAATGTTGAGTCCTCTACACACACACACAGAGATGGATAGTGCACCCTGGCCTGTCTGACTGGTGGTGCAGGAGTTGCTGGCCAGGGAGGATCTCTTATGAGTGGGTACCTGAATGGTATTCTCTAGGCTCATGCCTCAACACTTCATTGCCTGCCCATAAGAAAGTAGCTTGCCATTTTTGACCATCATCGAATGTCCTGCTACCATGCAACTTAGGAATGCTTACTAAGCCAAATTTACAGCTTGGCTATTTATGTAAACACATGTTTTATCTTAGGTTCATAGGTTATTAATGGTGTTACCAGCTTTGCTGACTATAGATTATTCAAGGAGCTTTATTGATGGTAGCATCTGAATAATAGTTATTTGATCATTTTAAATGCAAGATATAGTCAAGTCTTAATATCATGATGATGACAGAGATATGTTATTTTCAGTGAATTGGAATTTAAGTAACAAGATTTCATCTACCCATCTTTTAAGTACTTTTGAAATAGAAATATTGACAGAAAGTTAAATATTCTCAAATGCCACAAAATTACCCAAAATATCTGTGTACAGTTTACATTTAATTTCACAGTCAACTGCAAGCTGACTCCAAATCAATGATCTGGTTTGTTTTCTACCTGTGTTTGCAGAAGTCATGTGAACTAGAGGGTAAAGGAGACAAGGATGAATTAATAACGTTTTACAAGCCTCTGGTGAGAATTTATCTCAAATGCTGTGCACTACTTTGATGTTCCCCTTTCATGAAGGCACTTGAACTGGTGCCCAGAACCAAGCAGAGTTAAAAATTTGTGGCCCTGGAATTACCTTTCTAGTCCTATTATCCTGTGTGCCAACAGGCATATGAGAATGAGGTGAATTGATTTATTTTTCACACTATTCAAATGATTGTAAAAGTACAACTTCACTATAAAACATACACCAGATTTAGCTGCAACTATAGGATATCTTATTTGAGTTAAAATTACTGACTGGGATGCAGACAGGTACACAGCTGTAGTCTGACACACTGGCATTTGAAAATGCATTGCAATTTTGTCTTGGTGAGTTGATGTCCCACCTCCACTGAATCACATGGTGTTTTACCACTAGTTTTAATGATGAAAGATCATAATCTCTAGAATTAGTTGAAATCAGTGTTATTATCCATATTTGCAATGACATCACTAAGATCAGAATCTGGCCTTTGTTTTCTTTCTTGGTGAACCAACAGATTTGGAAGCAGAATCTTAAATTCTTCTAAAAGTTTGTGAAACTCCCATCTCCAGGCCGTTCGGCAACTCCAGCTTGTCTGTTTAGTGTCCCAGCTCTCGCAATGAGGACTTGACTTCCAAGCCTGCTGCCCCAGATCCTCTCCTGAAAAGGCTACTCCTATTCAGGATGGAGTGCATGGAGTGACCCAGGGTAGAGCAAGTTGCCTTGGGCTGTTAGGTCTGTAGTAACCTTCCATCCCTGCATATCAAAGGCACCAGTTCTGTCAGTGTGCTGAGAGAGGCAGCAGCTTTTACAAAGCAGATATTGAGAGGCAGCTTTCCAAGAGGATTGCAAGGCATGGAAGACACAGGCTCCCAAGGACCCCAGAAGCATAGGCTCCAGAGTAACTGTCTGAAGTTTCTTCTGTCTGTGTCTGGACTTGCTGGTTTTACTCTTTCAAGGGTTCTTGGGGGTGGGGGTGTTTGTAGCATATAACCCTAAGCATCTCACCTAGTGACCAATGTAGAGTGCCAGCTGTGTTGGTCATTGTCTCCTCCAGCACCCCTACGCCAGGCTACTGCAGTCAGGGAGCCTTCCCTCCTCAGTGACTGTGCAGGAGAGCCTGAATGCCTTGCTTCATCATCTGTACAGCGTGCCTCAGATTGCGCTGTGCACGCACCCACACACACACAAACATCCCTTCTCCCCTTTCACCTCCTCTTCTCGGGTGCAAATGCATCCATGAGTCACTGAGAGAAACACATCTGATGAACTCAGAGCCATAGAACCAAACCTGAAACATCAAAAAACAACCTCATGTGGGAGCTGGGGACTAAGCCAGATAAAACCTAACTGATATTCATATCTGGGGTTTTATCCACTTCCACAGTGTTGTCCAATCAATAGTAGCTCTTTGCTGTAGGAGTTTGACAGATATTCAAACTTTGAAGAGGTACATAAGAATTTACATCTGAGATGTTATGTGATGTGTTTCAAATAACTGAATTGTCACAGGAGAGACGGAAAGGTTATTAAATGCTTAAAGATTGTTTTTAGTCTACAGATGTATCTGGCGTCAATTGGAATAAAGAAGTTTAATATGATGACAGAGCAGGAGCATGAACATCCGCTATTGTTGCTGTTTGCAAACCATTACAATGGACAGAGAAATTCAGTCCTGAAGGAAAAATTAAATTGTCATAAATACCAGTAATATTTCAGTGAGCATGTATGGATGCATGCAGATATATTTAAATCAGCCAGGATTCTTTTCAGTGTTTTCTGAGGCAGGAAAAGCATTTCTCTTCATTTGTATAAATTTTTAAATATTGCTAAAAATTATTTTTAAGAACACAAATACTACCCTGTACAGCAGCAGAGCTCCCATGGTGCATTTGAGGGCAGTAAATCCTATTTGCTACCAAGATTAACAGGTTTTGCAAGCTAAACGTGCCTGAAGGCAGCTGTACTCTACACACCCAATTTTTTACAAAACACAGCAAGACAGGTTCATGTCTGGTGTAATCCCTTTGCCTCCAGAACATTTCATCTCAGCAAGTTGATCTTAGAAGCAAACAGTCTGCTGCAGCTTTCCACTCAGGGCCAGTTTTTCTTCTATTTCCCCTAGATCAGATCCACTTCCTGGTCTTGGTCCTTTCCTTCACACAGACAGGACACTACAAGGTCAACTGTGTGCAGTCCAAACAACAAAAGTAACACAAATCTTCCTTCAGTGGAGAAATGGTGCAAAAATCAGAGATGGGCAGGACATCATGGTACAGATCCCATTGACAGGCCCTGCATGGAAGTGGTTTTCCCTGACATCTCACCATGCAATCCTTTTCCTTCCTTGAAACATCTTTGGAGACCCAACACCTTTCCGCTTGTGCAGGTGATCTCTTGTGCATCACGGGATGATGTGAGCCAGACCTGAAGCTTCACACTACTTAAATGTGGCAGCTCAGGTTTGGATTCAGTTTGAGATCTGGAACATTAGCTAGCAGTTCATCCACATGAAAACACGACTAAGCTCGCTGCTGTTTCCCTGTGTCATGGCAGCCATCATTCACAGCTGTGCATCCATCTCACTTCTGCTACACCCGTGCAAACTGTGCCTCACCACAGAAAACAAGCTGATCCGGTTAAAATTCTCCTCTCTCCCTGTCAACATGCAGAAATGAAGACAGAAACTGCTGCCTGCCTCTCCATGTTGCTCAATGTGCCGGGCATTTGAAAGGGCTTCTAGGTGAGTGTGGAGCCAAAATGTCTGTCTCCACCCACACTCCTTTTTCCAAAGAGACAAGAGGGAAAAAAAATTTAAAAAAAAATATATATAGCCGCTGTCATTGTTCTCTGATTTGAGTGGGTTACTGGATGTGTGCGTGTTTGTGTGTGCCTAGTAGAGTTTCTGCTATAAAGCTCCTCCCTGTTTCGAGGGGAAGAGGTTCTTTTCTGTGTGTTCAATTGACTCAGACTTGTTTGTCCTGCAGGAATAGTTGCAGGATTAACTTTAAATACTTTGATATTCAGTGATGAAAAGGAACACACCAACATGAGGATTTGGGGAGGCTCAGCACATCCTTCCTTCTTGATTTTTATGCATATAGAAGCTGGGCATGAATGACAGATTGCTGCTTCAGTCCTGGAAATAGTTTCTTGAGGCTTAATCCAAAGAACAACAATGACATCACAAAACCTGCTCCTGCTCTACTGAAAAACCAAGCAATCGGCTGCAGGTGTGTCTGCAATCAGACTTGAACGATTAAATTCACAACTGTGAGAAGCTTCAGTGTGGCCAGCTAAAGCTGTCAAAGACAGGTAAGGCAGAGGTAAAAGAGCATCATTCTCCCAGGCAGCCAGTTCATCTCCCAGGCAGTAGCTCACCCTCCTGTATCAGAGCAGGATTCAAATATGAGGCTGAGTGACTTGGCTGGTGTACATGTCTCTTTTTGATGACAAGAAAAGAGGGGGAAGTGATGATAGCATCAGCCTAGCCTTCACTCAGGAAGAGAAAGACCTAAACACCAGAGCTTCCTCAATCTGAGA
Source organism: Pachyramphus minor (assembly GCA_013397135.1). Taxonomy (NCBI): domain Eukaryota; kingdom Metazoa; phylum Chordata; class Aves; order Passeriformes; family Tyrannidae; genus Pachyramphus; species Pachyramphus minor. Next base: position 721,691 of record VYXB01005617.1, read on the forward strand.
AGATTAAGAGCTTCAACCTGGTATAAGCTCTACACAGCATCTAACACACCTCAGGAGAGTATGATCTGAACACTAATTACACACGAATGTGCTACCATGGATATTATCCCTAATGTCCAGTTTGTAACCTTTAAGTACTTAGCCATTCATTCTGCCCACGTTCAGAAATTACAGATCAACGCTGTGGTTCTCAGACTGACCAGCACCAAACCAAATCTCTTTGGGAGCAATGATGAGAGATGAAGTTGCAATGGGGCAAAGGATAGAATGGCACAGGGTGCATTTCTTTCATTCAAGAAGCTGATAAAAACATTTTTCCATAATTCTTCTTCACACTGGCATTTTTGATACAAGTAAGTTACAGTAATTACAAGATAACATATTTCATGCTGGAACCAGAGAAAGAAACAGATCTGAAAGGCAGCTATTTGCTGTTGCTCTGCAAGGTCAGTGTGGTTCCTACACAATTTCTCCTCTAAACCTTCCAGTAGAACACCCACACCTACACACACGCATGGCATGAAACACTGCTGTGAAAGGATTGCCTCTGTAGAGGAACAGGGGTAGATATGATTTTCTTTTCCAAAGTCTCACAAGAAAAGCACTGCAGAATTGTGATTCTGTGATTTTACTATGCAATTACCTTTTCCTTTTTGTCTAACACTCCATCTAACACTCCATCCTTAGGAAGCATCTTTCTGTTCTTCAAGACAGCGGAGAAAAATAATTTTTCCACCAGCTGACAAATCTGTGAAAAACACAGAACTGAGTTTCATCTCAAAGAAGGTAATCAGTGTAATGCCAAAATAAAAAAAGAGGAAATCTTGAAATTTTCCAGGAATGTTCCACTTCACCAACTTATTTTCACACAAAAAAATAGGAGAAATTCCCTGAAAATTAAACTTCTTTATTGTAACACTTTCAAAAATAAAGATTTGGTGTTTCTTCTTGTTTTGAGATGCCTTTCAGCTTACTTTGAAATAAAATTGAAAACATTTTTTAAAATCTCAATTTCAAAATAAAACAGTTCATTTGGGGATCAAAAAGAGTATTTCATTTAAGTGGTCAGAAAGGCTTTTTATTCTTTGGAGTTGATGATGAATCAGAAAAATTCTTTCTTTCTGTGACTCTGATATATGCTGTGTTGAAGCTGCTTTGATATTTGATATTTATTACCTTAATCTTGTTTGTGCCTTAGCATTACTGGCTATAATGGCTCCATCCTTGCCTGATGTTAGAAGTTAAAATGCTGTGGGCCTGAACAGTGCTGGAATGGAAGCCCACTTAGGGATCACAAATACTTTTAACATAAACCAAGCAATTATGATGGGACTGCTGACCTGGTAGATCCTCTTGATCACCAACAGTCACAAAATATAGACATAAATAAAAGATATAATAACAGTGAATCTTAGTTATAGAAGAATTTGAGTGTAGGGAAAAAAATTGAGAGCTCTTATGGCATTCAGATTAACTTTGAACCTATTTAAAATTAGATCTGAGAGTTGATGAAGAAGTTGCTATGTTTTAATCACTAATAAAAAGTAGTTTTGAGCCAGAACTAATTCTAATTTAGGTATTTGCTTTTAGCAAATAACATATGTTAGTGCTTTGCATACACTGACTTGTGACTACTAGAAAGCTACTCATCACCTGCATTTTATGAGTACATCTCTTTTTTCTAATGCAAACATCAGGGAGTGCTGGTCTTTGTGTGGCTGGTTTTCAACACATCAAGAATTTTATTTTTTTTCTTTAAAGAAAAGGAATCTTTTGCCACCAGAAACCCAAAATTATCACATTAGGACCATCCTGGCTGGCTTCTTTGTGGAGTTCTAACTTCAAGGAAGTAGTATGGATACAGAAAGTTGTGTTTAAACTGAGAAGGCTTGTACTGGGGATTTTGTTTCTCTAATTGGCTTTAATATAGAGTCATTTTTAAAGCAACTAAGTATCATACAGATTTTATTCTTATTGTTTAGGGAAGTATTGTCTCTCATTTGCAGAGAGAAAAATGAGTTTGTCTCAAGGAGAGAGCTACTTCCCAAGATCCAAATGGTAGGAAGGTAACCAAAGTCTTTGGACCTCCAGCATGCTGTGACAGCCACAAGCCTGCTCTTCCTGGTAAGGGTTGACACAGACATCAAAGCTGAAATCTGACTTTTTCTCTTGATTTTTGTCTGTGGGTGGGGCAACCCGCAACAGTGACCAGCCATAAAATTGCTGGGCAGTTCTAGGTTTGGATCTTGAAGCTGCCCTCAACTAAGCTTCACAATTTTGATATAAGCATTTTCTTCAGGGGTATTTATACTTAGACAATGAAATCTGAGTATATACCAGCTGAGCCTTTGAACTGTATCCCATCTTCTTAGTGATCTAGTAACTTTTCCACACTAAGTATGTTACATACAGTGATCACTGTTAAAATGGGTCCAGCCAATTCCACATGGAAAACGTGCAGTGCCTAACACCAACAGGACACATCCTTGGAAATGTGCTTTAATTCTACCTACAAGGACATCAGGAACCTGTGACTCAAGTGGTACAAACAGTGGTTTCATGCCCTCAAGCCAGAGTTTCAAGGTCAGATATCTACATTCTAACTCATACAGGCAGTTGAACAGGTGGTTTCAGAGCAAATATGCACACAGAGGACATGAAAGAAGAAAAATTTTCTTTGGTTTACTCCTCCTTGTGTTTGTTTTCACTACTCAGATGGCCATAGCAACCTGATAAGTGTATCCTCTGAAGTTCTGACAAAATGCTTTGGTGTGCCATGGGGGTCTTGCAAGAGGGTCAGTCCCTTCTGGAGAAAAAGCCATATTTTGGATGCATTTTTTTCCTATATCTTTGCTCCATCCAAATGTGGATCCCATATTGCTCTGTCTGTGCTTGAGCTTTTAGCAGTGCTACAGCATGCTCAGATGGATGCTTCAGAATGACCAAACACATGAGGGAAGAAGACCTGGAGGGTCATCTATGTCACCCTCTGCCAACGCAGGAGTTTTTCCCCTAACATTGTTCCTGGAGAGTAGTCAGCTCTGAGCAGGTGCTCTGGGCAAATGAAGGGGTCAGACAAAAGACAGATGATTTGGAAATCTTGTTGTATTCCTCCACATTGAATGCTTTTGCCAGCATGACCACTGACTTGCCAGAAGAAAAGGAAAAAGACATACAAAATGGAGCCACAGGGTAGGCAGTTATGCCCTGCCTCTCCAATTTCCTCGCAGGCAAACTGTGATGGCTTTCCTTTGTGAAGAGGCTCTTTGAAACTTCACATCCAAAATCTGCTGGTTTCCTTACAGTATTGTTCATACAGTGGTCATCTGGAAATGTTCTAAAATTTTAGCTGTGCCCGCCCCCCCCCAAAAAAAAATTTTAAAATGCGTCTTTTGGTCCAGAAGGCAACCCTTACCACTAGCAGAGAAGCAATTCAGTTAGATGGTAGCGATTTGAAAACAAAGTTTTGCTCCAAGGTTTTCCTGGACAAAAACAGATCTTGCAAACAGGAGTCTGTACACTTGGTACGCTTTCCCACAGAGAGCATTGAAAGTCTTGAGAGAGGATACAGCTACTAGACTTATCCAAGTTGAAAATGCACCTCAGCTCTTCTGCAATCCAGGCCGGTGAGCAATCTACTATCCTTTTCTGCCTCACCTACAAAATGAGGGGGGTGGTGTGGAAGTAGTCATTTTCCCCTCTGTCACATTCAAGGGTTAAGTTCTGCCCTCTCTTATCTCTGGACATTAAGACTCACTCATGTTCCCTTACCTGCAGAACTGCATGGCCTGGTGATCCTTTTGGAACAGTCCACCTGTGTGTGCTTTTGTTACACTTTTTAAAAATTGTTTCTTTTTTCCTCTTGGATTTTGCAGCCATAATTGTGCCCCTTTGATTTGTCTCTGAGCAGGGGAAACTCAATGACTGATAATTACCTTGCATGCTATTTAATGAACTTGAAGGAGCACAGTAACATCCATAATCTAAATCTTCTAGCTTGTTAAGCCCTAGTTTTGCATATTTCCAAGTGTTATTATTCAGACATAAATGAAAAAAGGTTAAAAGGATTCAGTGAATTTGATACAAATGTGCCCTTTGTGTATATGAATTCTGAGTTGTCTCTACTGGACATGATGTGTCGGGTAATCTTGCTATGAATACCAAAATTACCTCCTTGTTAGACTCACTGCTGTTATTACTGTAGCCCAGTGAAAAAGGTGTTGACTTAGATGCTAAGAGACTCAGTTTCTCATCACATCACTGCTACTGTCCTGCCATTTGTCCTAGGACAAATTCCTGCATCTATTTATTTCTCTGTTTCCTTTCCCGTCTGGTGCTGTCTTGTGTATCTAGAGGTGAAGCTCTTTGGGACAGAGACCTCCTTATTTACTCAGTGTCAGATCTCAGTTAATTTCTTAATGAAGTAGTAACAAATGACAAGCATTTAAACGTTAAATGAAAAGAAGTTCCATCTAAAATTAATGAACATATTCAAAATTAAGCATACTTCGTTCAAAATTTAAACCAGCTTTATCAACTACAGTTTCAGCAGTCTTAGGTTATCTGGTGCAGGAGATGGTGTGTTCTGCAGGAGCTTCTTCTACATTTTAAATACAAAGGCTTTTAATAAATAAGCACTGAACAAAAGCCAAGACAACTGATCCCATGCCTTTCCTGTTTTATCTTCCTTCCAGTCATTCTGCTTTTGTCCTGTTGCTTTCCAGATAAAACAGATTTTTGTACTGAAAATGAAGGGAGAAGTTATTACTGAGGAAGATTGAGAGGTGATCAGAGGTTACCTGGAGTGAATGTATATGAGTTCTGCAGCTGAACTGAGAGCAAATGGTCAGAAAGAGGGGGGGAAAAAAAGTGGGGAGCAGAGGAGAAGGGAGGCAGCACTTCATTTATTAAGTGCCATCAATGTTTAAGGCATAAGGCAGAAATTCCTGAATGAAGCAATTCATAATCAAAGTGTTGAATTGTACCTTTAAAGAGGAAAAAAAAAAAGCCCACACTGAGGCCAAGAAACCACTTACTGAGATTTCTCAGAATGTTTCCCAGCAGCTCTGGGGTCTGCTTTTCTCCCACCTCTCCGGCAGAAAAGGAGTGTGTCTCTATAAATCACAACTCCCTTAGAGGTCAGTGTCACCCTCATGAACATCCTCCATTCCCTCCAGGACTGCGGCTTCACCACCAGAGCTGTGTCTCTGCAGCACTCCATGCTCAGGAAGTAATCAACAGCAAGAGAAGTTTAGAGAATGGGACTGCCAGCCTAGTGGAGGAGTGTGTTGTGGTTTAACAGCAACTAAGCCCCACACAGCTGCTCACTCACTCCCCCTCAATGGGGTGGGAAACAGCATCAGAAGGGTAAAAGTGAGGAAACACATGGTCTGAGATAAAGACAGTTTAATAGGTAAAGCAAAAGCTGCACACGCATGCAAAGCAAAACAAGGAATTCTAGTTTAAATCTCTAGCTAATCTTTCCACTTTCCAGCTGGGTCTGTCACATTTTCATCAGAAGATACCCACCATTTTATGCAGCATTAGTTTTGGTTGTTTGGGGTTTTTTTCATGTATATGTGCCTGTAGCTGATGAAGTTTGATCACTGCTGACCTCACCTCAAATATTTATGACAAATTACAATAGGCACCTGTCTTGGCTACTGCAGGGTAAGTGCCTTTAGATCATTTAAACACTTCATGATCCCATCTCAACATGCCTGGATACCAAAGGGTTTCTTTGAAGTGCAATGATTTATGCATTGGGACAAAAGTGTAAGAAAGACCTTGTATTCCAGCAAGCTGCTCTGTACTGATACTTTAACATCTACAAAAACAGAAACAACAACAACAAACAGGGAAAGAGTCATGGCTAACCCTCTCATTAAAGATGTAGGATGGAAATGTGACATGTAAAACCCTCCGAAGGAGTCCCAATGTCATTCTTGAGCATGAAGCCCATGTGAGGCACACAGCACTAGTCTGTCCCTTTTTCCCTCCTTGGCACCTTTGCATGCTCTTTGGTATTTTGCACGTGCTGGTAATGAAAAACTGACTTTTGTCATCATCTAAAAGCATATCATGTGTTGTAAACAGAAGGAGAAAAGAAAACCACAGCCCGGTAAGCTGAGAAAGCTGCAGAAAGGTAGTGAGCCCTCCAGACAGAGCTCTTGGAAGCCTGTTCTCTTACCACAGAAAGCAGATAAAATCTAGCTGAGGACAATCACATTTGGCCTAATATGACCCCTGCATTTAGAGTAAGATTCAGAAAGAAATTTGTGGCCTTGCAAGCACAAAAAGGTATTAAAGTCATCCATCCTAGAAAGGGCCATTAGGCTAAAAGGCCACTCATTGGAGGTATTTGTTTTCTCTACCCATATTTTTCATACCAGGATATATAAGACTTTTTGTGGCCTTTTCAGAAAATACCAAGGCTATAATATCAACTATGCCGAAGTATGAAACAAAAAGAAAATAAGAATTCACTTCTGGTTTACAGCTGTTGTCCCAATAGTTGTATATGCACCAATAAAGTATTACAATGGTCCAGAGAGATTTATTTGCCAAGCCACAAGCACATCAGGCTGCAGAAATAAACAAGGGCAAAGAGAAGAAAAGTGAGTCCTGTTGGAAGCCAAGTACGCTGTTGCCAATCTTGCAATACTGTAAAACACTAGTCTTCCATCCCCAAACCATGAAATTAAATATATATATATATGTATCTACTAGGTATTTTTATTTGCCTTCTGCAAACCCCAAAGGTTCAAATGTACCATCTTCTCCATGCCATCATGAGAGCTTAGTGCATTTCTTTTTAAACAAAAGCTGAGATTATCATGTAATTAAGTGGCTCTAGGCACTGAGCCTTAAAAAAAATACCCTTTAAAAGATCCCTTTCAAACAATGAAAGATGGTAAGGCTGTAGTGAGAGAGCTGACAGAGGAAAGTGGGGTGAGGAGATACTGCAAAGGCTAAGGTGAGAGTGGCCAAGCAGGGCTAGTGACAGTCTCACCTAACCCACAGACAGTGGGATCTGGCACAGGAGTCTGGGGAAGAAAACAGCAAATATACAAACCTCCAGCCTTGGTGTTTGGCTGCAGCTCTGCTGCGCTTGATCTGCAATTCCTCCGGGAAATCCCACTGAGATTTTTGGCTGGGGCTTTGGAACAACTGGAGAGGAAACTTCATCGAGACCTCTGCCTGTTTAGAGAGCACTTTATAAGTTTATGCTGTGCTGACTGAACACTTCTGCAGTGCAAACACCAGCAGTTAGACTTCTAGGCTCATATGCACAGCAGTCAAGGTTTGCAGAGGGGCTGCCAGCAGAGGACGGTCCAGTGAGGTGGAGTGCAGGATGTCTCCTCTTGGCACAAGCTCTGGTGGATCTTATTCTTTCGCTCTGCAGCTGTGAGTTGTGGTAGTTCCCCGATGGGTAGATGGAATCTGTTGTTTTCTCTCAAGAGAGTTACTAATCTTTTCAGCTACATAAATACACTTCTATTATTGTCTGAGTAAATTGCCTTAGAAAACTGTTTCATCAGAAAAAAAATAAAAAGCTGAAATTTCTTAAAAGGAAAATGTCAGTATATTTTTCATAATTATTCCAGTACTTTTTTCCACCACTGTTTATGGTAAAATCTTGATAGATAGGAATTATACACTGGCATTATCATACCTGCCTAAGAATCCCAAATAAAAAGCGAGACCCATACACCTCAATCTGCCTTGCCCCTGTGCAAATCTCCTCTAGATTTCTTCCCAAATCATTGCTTGCCTATATTTGTTTGTTATTACAACATTTGTCTTGGATAGTGAAGAGCTCTGAAAAGAAAAGGATTATACAACCCCTCCATCGGCATCACACTTCAGTGCTCACATCCAGCCCATCCCAGAAAGATTCCAGTTCAGCAATATATTTATTCAAATACTTAATTCTGCACGTAGCAGTCTGCACTCACTCTGCCCCCTCCAACATCAAGATGAGGAGAGTGCTTGGGGAAGTGAGGCAGTGTTTAGTAGATTCAGATTTCAAGTGGTCTGAACCCCCTGAAAACGAGGGCAAAGCCAGAGGACGGATCTGCTCTATTTTACACACAGCATTAGGTGTTTGTAATGATATTACTGGAATCAAGAACTCTTTCAGTACTTTAAACTAGACAGCCTTTTAAATAATTCCTTTTGTAAAAACAAAAGAAACTGCGCAACAGGCACTATCTAGATGTAATTTCCAAACAAATCTGCACTAGGATTTCACCAGGAGGTCTGTAAGTGGAACACAGACAAGTCCACAGAATGCAGCCAAGTTCACAGCAGATTTGTTGAGATGCCTATGAATGTTTGTCAATTCAAACATTCAATTCAAATTGTAAAAATTCATATTTTAATAAAATATTAAGTCAGAAAGAACCCATTCCTAAGCAGAGTTCACTAGAGAAACTGTAGGCAAACCCATATCTTATTCATGTAATTAATTTCAGTAGCTAGTCTTACAACTGAGGAGCATTTAATGAATGCAGTGAATAGATGCAGTTTGGCTTTGTCTTCAGCATGTATGTTTATTTGTTACTGGAAGGCTAACAACATCCCAACAACCATTCACACAGAACATGCAGTTATTAAAACCATAATTGTGGAAGAGACTGTAATACTTTTTGAGTCTGGTCCTGAAATTACTTGCCCAAACAGCAGTTTTACAAACCAGATCCTATTTACATCCATAGGGCTAGGAAGTTGCACGCAATTCCTAAGGAGCTCACACGTTTTCCAAATTGCAGCTAGATGTGAATGTTTTGACTGGTCTGTGGCCCTATGCTGTAGCAAGATTTTGTCACAAATCTTGGGATATTTTGCCCCACAGAAATCCCAGCTCCTGGCAGAACTGATCGGGCAGAATATGAGCTTTCCTTTGTTTACTTTTTGAAGCCTCAAATCTTCTTGGTTACACAGCAAAGCTCACCCATATAATCTTCTAGAGGCTTAAAAATCAGAAGTCAGATAAAATAAAGTCCCTGTTTCCTAGACCTGAAAGTCTCCTGATTTTTAAACCAAGCTTATTACTCCGGGGATCTCAGCACTGGCTTTTAAAAGCTGGGTCTGCAATACTGATTGAAGGTCTCCCAACATCATCAGCAGCACAGCTCTCCTAGCTTTCAGAGGCAGCAGATTTGACCTGATGTGATTTATTAATCACAGTTTGTCAAAAATACTTTCAGCTGGAAGCATTAGCAAGAGGCAAGGAGATGAGAAGCAGGTGTTACATTTTAAGAGAGAGGACTGTACCTCTTGACTTTATAATATAATGTTTCTACTTTATAGTTTTAAATTTCACATAAAGCTGACACAAAACCATTTAGTAAACAAGGGAGGGAGCAGCAGTGCTCGGGCTGGCGGCAGCTGAAATCGCAACCGCAGCTTCTGACTGGAGACTACTGTGCTGAGACCCGCTTTCCTGCAGCTGCAGGGCCCTGCCAGCATCAGGAGACCACTGTTGCCCTGCTGATCTAATAAAAGGAAAATGTAAAAAAATAAAGGCTGTGTTTACATTTCCTAGTCAGTGTTTTATTGAAGCAAAAGGTGTCTGAATTTTGGTGGTCCCATGCATGCTTGCATGCACACCTCAGGTTGCTCTCCAGGCTTTGCTGGGCACCCAAAGTGCAGCTGGAGGAGCCTGACACATTTTCATTACAAATGCTGCACCCCAACGCTTGGCAGCCTACAGAGGCTGCTGGCCCACCATGCCCCTGGGAGCTGTGACCCCTCAGAAATGTGGGGTTTGCAGGGTACACCCAGTTTTTCAGCAGGTGCAACCCCCGAATAGACATCATCACAGAAGCATTGCAGGCAGATGGTGACTCTCCCATGCTCCTTCTGTATGGTCTCAGCACTTTCTGGGTGTTTCCTCCTGCCTCCAAAACAAAAAGAAAAAATTTCTGCCATAATCACGAAGGTTTGTCCCTCCTGGGGCCAATTACTGCACCTTTTTAGTCAAGGTTTAAGAAAGGAAAGTGACTCCAAGGTGCACTGTGCCTGCAAGAGGAGGGGGGCCCCGAACCCCTCCATGGGAAGGGCATGGAGGGCAAGACCAGCAAAAGCTGCACAAGATTGAGTGAGTCCCCCTGACTTTCTTCCAAAAAAAATAGTTGCAGAGAAACCTGGAATTATGTATAAGTAGAGTTGCCTTTTGATATTACCATGTAATTTCCACTTCTGGCAAAGAGATTTTTGCCCAGGCTAATTTGGAGACGTTTCCATTCACCACATTGGCACCCCCATGTCATTTTTGATAGAAGCCTCATTCATTGGGAGAGTCGAGGCAACCCATTCCCCTCTTGCTTCTGCAAACAGAGCTGTTTGTTGAGTCTCTTGAAAGACTGTGCGAACAGATAAACATGCTACACATGAAGTACATTAGGTGGAGGTGAAATACAGATGATTGTATTTAAGGGCTTACAATAGTTGTTAAGAGCTTCTAACCACAGGCTCTGGCAGGGCTGGTCCTCTGCTTGTAGTGCATGTCTTGGCTACATCCTCAACTGACTTTCTGTTTCTACCCCTTGAAACAGGGCCAGTCTTGTCAGTCTGGTGGCAATGAGAAAAAAAAGGAAGAAAAAACAAAAAAAGGAAAAAATCAACTCTGTTAATAGGATTATACGATTTGGGGAATATAATGTTGTTGCAGATCATTTATTTTGAAAGCTGATTTCATTTTAGTGAAAACAAGCTCAGCCCTGCACACTGGGGGTTTGCAGCCATGATGCCAAACACAATCATTGCTGGTTTGAAAGATGTGATTGCTTTTTAATGTGGAAATTTCACAAGGTTACAAAAGAGGAAAAAATTAAAATCCTTTCTTATAACAAAGTCACCCTGGGATATGCACTACAATGCCCTGACAATGTCCAGATACTCTGACCACATTGCACATCAGAAAGGTGGATGAGTGTGATTTACACCATTTCGCAATTGGGTTTTTTTCACACAGCTGAAAAAGCCGAGAAGTTTTGAGCAGAAATAAAAACAGCACTTTGTAAAATGCATTTGGAATTGCACAAACACAACCCAGGGGTCAAGGAAGTAGAGGGTGGACAAGAAAAGTGTCCAGAGGGATAAATGAGGAGATAACATGATCTCCCCTTCATGCCTGACAGCTCCGGGCCCATGGTGGCAGCCCACTCAGCATATTGAAAACTAAGCTCCTTCTCAGCATAGCAGACAACCTTTATATTTGTTAGACATCAGAATAAAAAATTATAATCAGCATCCCTGGCCTTTTCAATAGCAACCTCCCAAAAGGCTTAAATATATTCTAGAAATAATGGCTAAGCCCCATTTTCCTGGGTGTTAGATGATGTTCTGTCATCATCTCAGAAGAACCATTGTTGTGACAAAAGCCTCATGGCACAGCCCGGACGGGGCCGAACAGGGAAACAGGCACTAGCAGGAATGTCCCAGTCAGAGGAATTCATCAGGAGGGACCAAAAGGAATGAATTTTTCCAATGTGCTCTTAAAAGAGTGATGAAGGGGGTAGCAAGGCTGCCCCTTTCTGAGTTGGGGGAGCAGTACAGCCTCGTGAACTCTCTTCTCCTTTGTAGTGAAGATGCTGCTTTTGATCTACAGTGCAGGGAGTGCTCTCCCCAAAGGCAGGGGTGAGGGAGAGGGTAGATCTGGAGGGAGGCACAGATGATGGAGCTGAAGCGCTGCCTCAGAGAGGGAGATTGAAATGACATATGCACCGTGGAACCTTTTTCTTTTCAAAGCAATTTGCTATCATTATATTGCCCGTGCATTTCCAATACATGTCAGCCTGTTCTCTTTTAACTTGGCAGGAGGGGAAGGTGCTTTCATTGCAAGGCTCCTTGCAGAAGCTCGCCAGACATTGCTATTATTACATCTGCCGGGCACAGCACAGAATGATGCATGTTCATTAAAGGAATAGGGTTATAGTAGAGCAAATTCGTTCTGCCCCTGTTAGAGAATACTTGAGTGGGCTGAGATATTTTTATGTACAGAAATATCCAAAAATTTGAAAGTAGGGCAGTTTCTATCTCTGTATCTTCGGTTCGGCTTCTGGCTGGCATTACAGAAATAATTTAGCTTTGTTTGCCTGGATCCTGACAGTGGTGAAAATACAGAAAACTGCTAGAACAGTGTTTATTAGGGATTTCATAAAGTTACAAATTACAAGATTTCCATTAACTGTTTCAATTATGATTCCTCTTCTGCTTTAACTCACATGCTTCTCTAAATATTGGTGTGCAGTGTGTGGTTCTATATCTGCATGTGTGAAAGAGAGGTAAGGCAAGATTTGAAACAAAAATTCAGAATTCACTTCTTCAACCAGATGCTTTCTCATTCACATGCCAAGGAATGGAGCTGACAATTGCTCTGTGTGGCACTATGCCTGGACCAATACACTCAGCTGAGCCTTAACACTGATAGGCAACACAAAGAGGCTAATTCAGTCTCTGTTGCTGCATTTTCAGCTATTAGTACAAGGAAAACTATGTAGAGCAGAAAAATAGTTCTGGTTCCTTCATCTATTTCACCCTGGTGTTGTTCAACCCCCAACAGCCTGAGTGTGACCAAGCCCTTCCACCAAATTTTCCTTCTGTTCTTACATGGGAGGTTGATAGCTGGGAAGGGCCTTTTCAGTTGGAGAACAGCCAAACCCAGCCATCTCTGGCTGTTTAGCTTTGGAGTCAAGATTCCTAAAGGGTACAGAGAGGCTCTGCAAATTCTTTGGTTTCTTCTGCAGAATAGTGAAGGTGACATCAGTCAGTTCCTCCAAAGAAGCAGAGGAGAGCAGAGGCCCCATACACTCAGACCCACGGCCTGCAACCACCTGAAGACTGTGGACTTCATAATGTAAATACTTGAACTCATCCTGCATCACGTGGTGAAGGATTTTCAGGAAGAAGCATCAACAATAGCTTGCCACAGATTTATGCCTGATGTTTCATCTCTTGGAGCCACTGACGTGGCATTTGAAAAGGAAGGTGATGCTGCTGGGGGGTGGTGATGCCTGCAGTGTTTCTCTCCATAATGGCAGCCTCTGAAAGTGCTTTCAAAGGACTTGTGGAGCCAGGCCAAGAGGTGGGCTTGGGAGACAAGATGGCTAGAATTTGCACTGTGGTTCACCATGGTCTCCTGAAGAAGTATGGAACCATGAGGATGTTCTCTCTTACTTGCTCTCTTCTTTTTTTTGTACAGAAGCCTGACTAACAAAATCAAAAGCACAGCTTGAAATGAATCAACTGCACACAGGTTTCCTCGTGGCATGACAGGCTATCGCAGCCTTAATGGTAGGCTGCTAGACTAGAAGCAGTCTTTCATTGAGTTTGTCTTAGTGAGAGGAAAAACTGCTTTGTGTAATAACTTTATGGTAAATGTTGGCAAAAGATTTGCACTGCATACTGAAAGAGAGACATTTCTGACCACAGCTCATGAACCACATTTATTTACTCTGGCGTTTGTCCATTATTTGTTCATAGGCTTTCTGTCTCTGCTAAATGTGTTCCAATTTTGGGAGCTAAATCATTGCCAGTAGTTTCCAGGACATTCCGCTAGGCTAAGCAAAATTGCCCTAAGCAGTTGTCAGAAACCACTGGAGTAGTATTTTAAATACAGAGTATTTGAAGAAAATAAAAAATACCAAGCGTCCTATCTGTCTGGATCCTGTGTGTTGTAAAAAGTTAGGGAACAGAAGCAGAGGACTTACAGCCGTGCCTGACTTTCCTGAACCATTTTCCAGACACGGAGGGCTTAAAGCACTGCCTGTCTTTCCTGAACTATTTTCCATCATTTAATGAACCAGTCTGATTTTAAAATGATGATAGTAATTAAAAATATGCATATGTATTTGTCAACAGCCCTCCAGATAGAAATCATGCTCAAAATTCCATCTGCAAAATCCTAGTTATTTATTTCTTTATAAAAATGATCTACAAAACACAGAAAGAAAGCCATTGCTGTGAAAACTGACACTCAATTGCTATCAGATGGCCTTATGAAAGTGTATATGGATAGCTCAGGCAGGACAATAGGATGGGAATCACCTTTCTAGACCATCTTGAGGCATCTGCTCACTGTCCTATATCTGATAGAGCTTGGAATAAACTGATGTATTATCTGCCCTGACAACAGTCTAATTGCAATATAATCCCTAAGACAGTGAGTGTTGACTTGAAGTAAGAGTTCCTATATTTTTCTCTAGTGTTCTTTTTCTTGGCATTGATTATTGTAATTGCAGATAGCATTATTGTCCAAAAGAAAGCTCAGTGCTTCTTCAAACTTTGTTGAATTCCTGGCCTGCGTGGCAAAGCCATCCAGAGTCAACGTGAGTCCTCTGGGAGCAGGAAACTTGCCTGCTAGTGGTCTGGACTTAGCTGCCTTTCATTTTCATCAATTGTCCACTTTTTGTGGTGTATGACAGAGTACACTGGTTATTTTCTCTACTTTTATCATGTCCCTTTCTTTTTCTCTCCATTTCAAAGAGAAACAAATCCCAGCTTTCCAGTTTCTCCACCAATGAGTCAGAGTCACTTCTGAGCTCATTTCCAAAACACTCTCTTTCTGCTGACAAAACAGCCAGACCCACCTATGCAATGCTGAGGTAAGTGGTAGTAGTGATTTATGTAAGAGCATTCTGCTATCCTGCTCCTTATCCATCCTGTTAAATCCCATCAAGGGTTTTAAGCTGCAGTTTCACATTAACAGAGCATCTCAATGAATTGCCATCTAGGATTCCCCTCTAAGTCAGTGCTTAAATTTAAAGGTTTTTGAATAAAAGTGGTTGGGTTTTTTCCTATCAAAATATATAGATATATAAAAATATTTTATCAACACTGAATCTCAGCTATCATTTTATTACTATTTATTTAATTTATTAAATTATTGATCTGTTTGAAACTACATGAACTTCTTCAAAATGCTCTTTTCACACAGAAAAAAAAAAATCATGCTGGCCTCATATTTTTCGTCACTTGCCCAACTGTATAGTAAACACAGTAGTAACAGCAATATAGTAATAGCAGTATAGTAAGTAATGACACTGATCCTAATAAATGGAGCATCTCAATGGTAAAACTTCTACTATGTGAGTAATTTTTTATTCATTAGCTTCAAAGAACACTTTTCTTCCAATGCCTCAGCCTTGGGGTTTTTTTCCTTAGCTTCATATGTGTATTTAGAGGTTTAGTGGAAATCTAGAGAAGTGGATGTCTGGTTCACCTTTGTACACCCTTATGTGGACATGAGCAAAGATTCAGAGAGATCAGGGAGGTATGATTTGACAAAATCTGCACTGAACCTTATCTGCTCATATATTCCTGCTCACATATTCCTATTTTATTTTTACTTGCCATTTGATGAATTTAATGGGTGCAGATAAGATTCCCCCTGGTCTGCAAATCCCAAATTATCCCTGTATTTTTAAATCCTTATAGTCTAAGCACAATTCTAATGCTTTAAATATTATGTCTTCTACCTCCTAGAATTTTTCCTATTCCCACCAGTAATAAGGAAATGCAAATCTAGTTGAAGTGGTAGATTTATGCTGTATAGTAGTTCATTTGCTTTTAATTTACTGCTTTGCTTCAGTGACACCTTTGTTTCACATTCTGTACCATTACCAGTACTAGAAAAGAGGACATGGAGAATAGCTAACTTTCCAAAATCTTCCATAGTTTCCCCTTTAATTCCTGTGAGCCCAGCAATGGTTCAATTCCCTTGAAGCCTTCATCCTTGTGATATATTGAAATAAATATTGAAAAAATATATTGAGACATGCAGCTACTTGGGACTGTAAAAAGCTATATTGACTTCTTAATTTTCCTCTCTGTTGTTCATTGCCAAAAGGCAGCACCGTTATCATTCACTGGTGCATTAGACTACATTTTCTAACACAAAAAAAAAGTAGAAGGACTACAGTGGTAAAGCAGCGGCATCTGGAAAAATCAAACAATGTGAGTTAATACATTCTTTGTGGGCTGAGGGAAGCAGTAGAGTCAAGGAAGGCGTTTGGATGTTATGTTTTACAATACCTCTGGAGGCCCAAGCCGCACTGTAGTCTGTTTTCTTCCTGCCTTTGGACAAGCTGAAATTAACTGGTAATAGCGCACAATTAAAAGCCCATGTGTGTGTCTGTGAAGGCGTGTGTGACTTCGTTGTAATTCCACTCCTGTGCATTTTAACTTTCAAACTTTCAAACGGCAGTGAAGAGGAGACAGACAGGTATACACAGCAGGCACATCAAAATCTTGGTGGGGCAGGGGGAACATTTGACACCTCCTTGTTTCAATGCCCCCTGTCTGTTTTTAATTTCACTAAATCACTCCCGTCTGGGGATTGTATATTTTCAGTGGCCTCTCCCAGCAATGCAGAGGTAGAGTGTTAGTGTGCCAAACCCCAGTTATGCTCAAGCGTGGGGCTGCAGATTTGCAGGAGGCAAAAGGGGAGTCAGTTCATGGGACCAACCATTCACCCAGCTTAATTCAGGTTGCCAAAAAATCTCACTTGCCCTTTTCTCTTCATAGCCATCTTACGAGGGACAAGGTGGACAACCTGGGTAACAAATTGGCTAATAATCTTCTCATGTTGGAACTTTGAAAGCATCATCAAGGTCTGTGTGTCTGAAAGGTCCCCTGTTAGAGGAGGGATACCGTACTGAGTTGTTGCTCAGGACAACAAGGATTATGATGGCTTGGGTAGGGGGTTTTCTTGGTTTTAAGAGGCAAGCAGGATCTGGACCTGAGCACCTCCAGGGAAAGGAATGGCTTGGAAGGGCAATTTGAGGATGATTTCACTGGAGAGCTGTAGGCATGATGGAGCCTGGACTCCTCGTCCATTGCCGTGGAGGCAAGTGGAGGTTTTGCTTCTGGTTTTTTTGAGACAAAAACTCTGACCCAACAGAGAAAGCTTGTGAAATCTTGGGAGAAACTGTCTCATAGCAAGGAAAGTGAGCAACAAGGCAATATTAAAAAAGGAAAAAAGGAAAAAAGAAGAGCTCCTCAGTCACCTGCTCCAAGGCTGAACATCACTGTCATGGGGTATAACCCTGAATCCCTCCTCCTGTGAGCAACTCACCAGAGAGTTCCCCTCTCAGGCACTGAACAATAAATAGCAACTTCAAATGCTTATGCCTAAGCAGAAGCCCTTCAAGTACGGACACATACCAGGATGTAAAGCAAAGCCATTCCATCTAGTATTAGTTTGTACAACTCATGTGCATTCGTCTGCCTGTGCATGGATAGGGGCATGAGACAAGGTCAGAGTGAAGACTGGGCAGACTCCAAGGCTGTGTGGCTGCTGGGAGGGTCGCAAAGCTCTGCCTCTGGGAGCCAGGGAGCTAAAATAACCCTCAAGATAAAGCCAGCCAAGACACATCATGAATTACTTTGAACCACTTTGTATCTTCTCCTGCAAAGAGCAGGATTTGGCCTCAATAGAGTAAGGAAGCTGAAGTGGTAATAGGGTGCTTTGAAAAATCATGTTGTGTCATTGCATGGTCCTGAGGATGCAACGAATGACTTACACAATAGGCTAGTAAGACTATGAAAAGACAAGATACCTGAGCCTCTTCCACTAGAGCTTCATTATGTGAAAGCACACTTCTTTGAGATCGGAAGGATTTTTTTCCTCCCCTGCACTCACTGAGTTCTCTGTGAATTGAGCATTACAGTGGCTTTGACTGTAACCGTTATAATCATTTTCCAGTGTTAATGTTGTGGTTTTAATGAAAGGAAACAGCAAATGGTGTATCGACTCATATACACAAATCTGTACTTCATTTGCACAAAATAGCTTCTGGATGGCTTTCTTCCATGTTTTTGGTCAAAGCCACTCTTTTTGAGAAATGATCAATGTCTACAACTGTTTGCTCTTCCACAGATAAAGCAGATGCTATTCATTACTGCATTTGCCATGCATATATTACTACTTTCCCCAGAGCAGCCGCAGTGGGTCATGTGTTTATTTTTCTTTAAATCCTTTTGTTCTTAAATAACTCCACTTTTGCTTTCAGGGTATGATGAATAATTAATGCTGTAGTAGCAGCATTATTGAATTAGGAAAGTCACTGGCAGCTTCCAAAATCATTGAGACAACCAACAAATAAACATAAGACACTTCTTTAGACTTAGATGTAGTGAAACAGTGTGATGGTGTTGAGATAAGAAGAGGCCAGGCTAATATGAGCATCTTTAAAGCCATAGGACAGGCTTACTGTTGCTCACATGTAAATCACAGCAGCTCTAATAGGAATGAAAATTTTGCAAAATTTTGCAATAAATAATAATGTTAAGGAAACTAAGACTTGGTATGGGTATTTGGAGGGAATTCTGTTCTACAAGAAGTTATATGATCATAAAGAAAAGAATTATTCATGATTTTATAGTTTAGGTTTATTTAAAGAATAGAGATTTGAAGTTGATACCTTTCAGGTAGGTGTTCAGCACCTTCCAGGGATTACAGCCAGCAGCACCAGCAACAACTCACCAGGAAAGAAGAGAGATTATAGATTTCCAGATTAACCATTTGCAGTTACTACTGGAGTATCTGGTTTGCAAGCAGAGTTAACCTACTGTTTGTGGTGATACAAGGGAATGTAATATGGTAAGATTCTAATTAAATGTGAGTTTGTGTGAAACAGAAAAGCAGGATTAAGTTCATTTTCCTACATTCATATACAGAAGGTTTCTACTAGCTTCCTAACAAGGCCCTTCAGGTTTTGATATGACCCTGTCCCTCATGTATTTTCATCACAGCACTTTGGTGGACAGCAGAGCCAGGGGTCAGGCATCTGCTTGCACTACTGAACTTTTAAAACTCCTTTATGCAGAAATGAAGGACTGAAAGGACTATGGGCTGGTGAGAAATTAGCCCTAGCATCTCCAGCTGTCTCAGCTGGCAATTTGAAGGGAGGAACCTCTGTGGGTATGACACTGCACATTTATGGACAGCAGTAATAATCATGGCTTTTCTCACCTGGGGCTGTCCCTGAGCACACTGCAGGGATGCCTGATTCTTGTCCCTGCAGCTCTGTGTAGGATTTCTGTAGATATCAAAAGACTCTTGTTAGTGACTCCTGAAAATAAAGGCCCCCTTTACTGAGTGCTGTAGTGTTATATACTTTCCTGGCCTTAAAATCTTTTATTTTTCATTGATTTGTTCATTTTTAGGGCTGGGTAGGAAAAATAGTTTCCCTGTAGAGTGGAAGATCTCACAGTTTCAAGATGGTCACTGTTGGTGTTCTACTTCAGTATGCTGAAGTAGATAATCCTTTCCAATAAGGCCCTCTCTTAGTAGCCAGGGATTAAAACTCTCACCAGCTTTGTTAAAGGTGTAAAAAATATTTCTATTAAAAAAAAAAAATCTGCTGTAGTCCAGGATCTGCTCAGTGTGCTGGAAGAGAGTGGGATATTTTTGCTCATATCCCTGGCTGAAGTAGTTTCACTATATACAAGTAACGACATGTCAGTTTGGGAAGAGATCTGGACTTCTATCGGCTCCTCCTAGCATGGTGATGTAATTCCTGGATTACCAGCTCAGGCTCTTTGATTCTCTTGCCTGATGATTGTCTTGGCATCTGTGCAAATTGGAGTATCTCCAACAGGAGAAGTTGTCATTTTGAAGGAGCCAGAAGCCCAGAACCCACCCAGTCTGTGGGGTGCTGATTTCCATCCTCCTGGGTCAGTTTAAGGATCTGCTGTTTTGGATCTGAATATCCTACCCAGAGAGTTCTGATTGCCCTGAGGCAGCAAATGAAGTCTCTTACTTTCACCAGAAACTCATTGAACCCACGACCGTCTTACCATTGAAAGTTCTGAGTTTGACAAATCAGTATTTTCTGATTTGAGGACTTTATTTCAGAGAACTTCCAGCCATCTGTGTTCCTGGTTACCTTTACCTGTAGATCTTCAGCAGATTTTTCTACCGGCAAGTCTTCATTTTTCTAAGAAGTTTTCATTAAGCTCATTTATGGAAAATTATTGGAGACTACTTTGTCAGCCTTCCTACAGCATAGGCTCTGGCTTTGTTTTCACCATGCTTTTGGTCAGTTTGCAGCTATTATCACCCAGGTGCAACTCTGGAGAGTTCTCTCTCTTCATCCTGCAGCACTGACAGGAAACAAATTGCTAAAATCCTTGGCAGAAGTTACACGTATATGTGTTACATCTCCCCAGGTGAGCAGGTGGGCCTAAGGTATTATGGGAAGAAACTGGACGTCCCTTCAATGGGATTAATTGTGCACAGAGGGCAGGGACTATCATGGGTAGAGGTGAAGAATGGTCCTGGCCCCTTGAAAACCACAAAACCCATGAAAGGATCAATCAAAATCTTTTCCCATAACAGACCTTCCCACCTTTCCTTTATTTCCTCTCCTTAAGTGGAAAAACTGGTATCTAGAAGCCTCTGCTCTTCTTGTGCTTGTGTCAAAAAGAGGGAGGGCAGGAGTCCTGCTAGAGCCAGCAGAATTCAACCACATTCACTCCCTCGCTGCTCAAGCTCACTGCTTTTGATGTTCCAGATAAAGAAAATCTCTGCAGATGTTTTTTGTCCTCAGAATGAAGCTTCCCCACTGCTAGCCTTGGGAGACACAGAACATCCCAGCTAGGCAAGAGCTCTTTATGGATATTTCTAGTGCTCAGAGGGAGAAGAGGAAAAAAAACAAACTACAGCAAGTTTATGGTAATTACTTTAATGAGGCAAAGCCCTTTAGAATGCAAACATACTCAACAATACACAAAGAAACAATCAAAAAAAAAGTGTTTTACACAGGCTGTTTTATAAGGAGGTAATAAAAGCAATTGTATGGCACACTTGGTTGCATAAACAGGCTCACCATGGAAGGTGTTTGTGTGAGAGCAGGACTATGAATACTTAATTGCTTTCATTATTCTTATTTTCAGTACAAAATACTGCAATCAAAACTTAATCTGTGGCTTGCTTTTTAAATAAAAAGTTTATATTCCAGTTCTATTGTGTAAATATAATAAAACATGGTCTTTCTATTAAACGGTATTTCATTTCTCATTGCTTGTAAAGAGGTATAACAGTGATTAATATCTGCATCCCTGGCAATTTCAAAGTGTTTTTCAAAGACAGGATCACTATTTCTCTTCATATGGAAGGAAAAAGACCAAAATGTTCAAAAGGTCTTCTTCATTAATGATGTGACTAGAGGTTGTGAAATCCTTTGGTGAGATCCTTCTATGGCTGCTAATCCTATTTGAACCAAGCCCCAAAAACAATGAAGATTTCAGATATATTCTCATTCACACATCTCTTCTTACAAACACAGTGAGTACAAAGAAAAAATGTAAGGAAATATGAATTTGAGGACCTCAATGAGTTGCAAAGTACAAAACTGAAAAAATGTCACCCATTTTCCCTTGCCTCTCAGGAGAGTAAATTACTCAGACATAATGGTAGTATGAATTTGAATACAATCTGGTGTGTCTGGAATGTTGTATCCTGCATCTAGGGATTTTATTTTTTTTTAAAAGATGTACTGTTACATTTGTGTTTTAGTGGCATCTAGACCAGAGTAATTTTCAAATACTTAGACATAAGAATTCCTTTTTATTTCCTCTGACTTTTTGCTTTAGGAAGAAATACAGAACCGTCAGAGACCTGTTGTGCACATAAACGGGGTGATAGCTCTGGAAAGATTTAGGGGACAAGACTGTCTTATACAAGAAAATGAATATCTGGATGAAAAGAAAATATACACATTAATGGTTTATACTTTAGAGGTTGAGCACATTGCTGTGAAATAACATAACAGAGTGACACCAGAAAGGCCAGAGTCACTGTCAGTGAAAATGGATGTTTCTAGGAAAGAAGTGATGATTTCTGGTTTCAAACTGATGGCAAAGGATGACTTTAAATTTGATATCTTAATTTATCTATTTAATTAAAAAGAATCTTCTGTTAAAATATACAGACAGAAGTAGCACTTTTTCAGCTCACTAGGCCTGTAATAACTTTTATTCCTGAAATTGTCTGACTGTTGGACTTCCTTAATGCTACAGAACATCTGCCAAATAGGAAATGTCATTTTTATTTTCACCTTTCTCATCATTACAGATAGCATAACGCTGTCAGGAATCAAGAAGGTACCATTAAATATTTCCTGTTACATCACTAATGCCCAAAAACATTTCCCATGAAGAAAAAAAAAAAAAAAAAGGCAAGGCAGAAGTTCTCATTATGCCCTGTCCCAGGGAAAGTAATTTTAACACTTTCCATCTCACTGCAGTAGAACTACTGCCCAGGAGAACAAACACTTAACTAAGTTGGTGAATATTTTAAACCACCTATGAATTGTACAAAGAATATAGACTTTTCTATAACTGAATTCTGACCAGCTCCCATGGCTTATGGCAAAATCAGCCTTTCAGGCACTTATTTGCAGAATGTCAAAGGGGCCAAGAATGTCCAAGGGGCCAACCAAGTGCTGATCTTTCAGCAATGTATTCTTGTCCTTTTCTTAGATGTCAAAACCAGATTGTTTTCTGACATCTCTCAATCTCTGACAATTAAAGGCAAGACAACATATTGATGATGAGCATGTGTCCATGTATGTGGTTGCATATATAAGAGGAATTTTACATATTTATAAGAAAAAACTAATTTCCAAATTGTATCCAAAAATGTACGGGAGAAACGCATATATATACATATATATATATATATACATATATACATGACTTAATGCCTAAACATATTTTAAGAATATATATATGTTTGGTTTTAGCATTTCTGCAGGCCAAAACAGCTTTGATGCATTAAAGTAAAGACCTTGATGTGCTGAAGAGCTCCTTTTAAACCAGGCAAATTATAGTTTCTAACCTTGTACTATATGTGTCTGATTAATTTAGCCATGAAAAGAACCAATTGCAAAAAAAAGATTCTACATGTACCATGGTCCCATTGGACTCATTTCTCCTAGAAAACAACTTAATGATGGTACTCAAGACCAAACGTTTGCTTAAAAAGTAAATGGGTATCTAGGTTGGGATTAGCTATTGTGCAGAATGATCTAGCACATTAATCTGAAATTTTCAGAAGGAATACAGACCATGCTTTCTTCTTAGATTAATCATTCTTCAATGATTAGAAAGCAAGTCCTCGACCAGAAATGCAAACACACCAAAACAACCTATAATACTCTACAGAAGTAGAACTGAAAAGACAAGTCATTCAGTCTGATGAGGTAGATGGGTGTCTGGAAAATTGCTGAATGTTGTCTGCTATCAACAGCCTCCAAAATCAAGGATTCTAGCAGAGGTAGACTGAAAATTAGTCACAATCTGCTTACAAGGACACGTGAAGAACAGCCAGGAACGAGCCATGAGAAACTTTAGAAGCAGTCCCTCAAACTAATCAGAGAGGCTTAGTGAGATGCCACCATATGATTATCTGACTGATCCTAAATGCATTGACTCTAAGATCATAAAGTGGAGCTTTGCAAGTGTATGTTTGTTGTCATACAGAAGTTGTCAACTTTCCCTCTCCAATCCCTTGACAGAGGTCCCTCTCCTGCTTTTGTTTCCCCATTTCTAGTAGGAAGATCTCTGTATTAGGAGCTCAGTTGAGTTCATCCTCTGGCAGGATATCCACCTAAGCCACCTAATAATGGTCCATGATTACCTTGGAGAGGCCTCATCTCTCCAGGCCAGTGAACACTTTCACAGTGATGCTTACCAGTGGCACCTTCCCCTGCCATGGCAGCTTGTCCCTGTGCTCTGGAAACAGTACTGAGAAAAATGCAAATGACTGCCACTTGCAAGCACACTGATCAGGGTACTAACTGCAAGCAGCAGCCTGCAATGATGTTGCATTTTCATTAAGGGCCTCAAAATGGCAAGAATCAAAATAGAAATGCTAACACACTAAGCTTGGCTTGTTTTTCATGCCTGGTTATGTATGTTAGATAGTAGATGAGATATCACTTTCTGGATGTAAACCTGCAGTCAAACCAGGTTGCCTGATTTGGCTCTGTGTGATGTAATACATTAGTGACTGTATCTCAATCAATCCTTACTGAGTCTGGATACTGATCAAACCATAACAAAGGCTTTTCAAAGCATCATGACTCAAGTCTTTGGATGGTGTAAATGGGCACAGTAGCTATGGTCAACCCCATTTCCAACAGCTCTTCCTCTTTACCTCTGTTTCTGTCACAATTGCATTGGTAAAGTTGCTTACTGAAGAAAAAAATAAAAAGCCTGTTTCCTTAGAAGAAATGCTGCCCAAGAGCAGTTTACATCATGTGCTATCTGGAAGCTATTCTCTGAAACATTGTAATAATTGCTTTTCCTGGACTGAGACACTTATTAGAAGCAGCTAAAGTTTGTAACAGATTGGAAGATTGCCTGAAGATGATGGATGGGTTTTCTCAGATAGTAGACTTCTGGTCATTTTCCATGGCAGCTGTAAATTTAAAAATAATATAAAGTTAAGCAGTGGTAGAAAAGAATTAACAAATATTTACACGGCTACTGACTTGATCATTACTCATCCTAAATTAACATTAAAGCGTTACATACGATGAGCCAAGCATTGCCCTAGGGTGTATACAGAAGTTTCTCATTGATTACAAATGGGAAATGGCACATGTATGTGAACACTAAATTTAGCCAACTGCTTATTTGGCATTTTTAATTACTGCTTGCAGAAGGTGGAGACATTTCTGGTTTTTTAATCCCCTTTCATACTAGTGATCTGGAAGAGAA
Source organism: Pachyramphus minor (assembly GCA_013397135.1). Classification (NCBI taxonomy): domain Eukaryota; kingdom Metazoa; phylum Chordata; class Aves; order Passeriformes; family Tyrannidae; genus Pachyramphus; species Pachyramphus minor. Next base: position 746,429 of record VYXB01005617.1, read on the forward strand.
TTATGAAGAGCCATTCTCTGATATGTAGTCAATATCCCAAGTTATTACAATTGTTCTACATATTTTTAAAGCTGAAGAGTATTAATTCTCTCCAGAGTTCAGGAGTCATTTGATCAGCCTGATGCTCAGTTTTAAGGTTGCTGCGGTCAAAAAATAATTTCTTTTTGAACAGAACGAAGATTATTTTTGACAGCCGAAATTCCTTTTAAGCTAAAACACCATTTTTCATAGACTTTGTCCTAATTTACCCTCTTATTTTTGATGAAGTCACATCTTCTTCAGTTGAGTAACTAGAGAGGAGCTGCCAGAGACGTGGAAAAAACCTCAAACCAAAACAATCAAATTTGACACAAATGAAGAAGTCTTGCACTCAGAGGTACCATAATGATTCCTCACCTCCTCTACTGATCTGAAGGACAGAAAACCTGCAATAATCCCATCAAGCTCATGGACACACACGGACCTTTACCTTGTGAATGTCTAACTCCTCTCAGTTCCTTTTGCACTTACCTAACACTGTTTTACTAATTGCTTAGGCATATTTATGCTATACATGCTGCTAGTGTTCATATATATTAGCTATAGGACATTGTTTAGCCTTACATTTAATGTCTTTCAGACTTTAGGTATAAATACTCCACAGTAGTTGCACTGAAAACAACTTAACTTGAATGCCAACCACAGAATATTGTTAGCACCAGGTTTTCTCAGGGCCTATTTACTTCTGTTTATCCACAGGATTTGGTAATAAATACATGTATTTCGGGGCTCTAGGTACATTAAACATACTGAATAGTCAACGCTTGTAGAAGCTAATTTCCCTGTCATTGCATTATAGTTAAATTGGTTACGCACGTCTCATTCAATTATGCAACTTGAAGAATAACAACAACATAGGTTCCTGATTTCAATAGTAATATGCTGGTTTTAGCACTTACAATGGATCAGCTTTTAGCATGAGACCCTAAACTCATCATGCTTTGAATTTCAGAGTCCCAGTTTCAAATGTAATACTGTTTTAGTGTGTGTGTCATCAATGGCTTTTCTTTGTATGCTTTCTGGATGTATACTGTAATACTTAGTACAAATCAAAGTGAAGACTGGCAGATAACTCACAATGGATATATGCAGTTAAACATTTACACCAGTAGATTCTTTATTGATATCAGCTGAATCAAGTAGTTATTCAAGCAGTAACAAAATGTGCACAATAGTCAAATAAACTATTTGTTGTTAAAATCTGACACAGAGAAAATGCCAGGTATAGTATCAAGTCTCTTCAATGGGACTTTTTTAATGGTATTTGTTCTAAGTGGAAGGCACTCTGCTACTATAGTAGTATAGAAGGAGCAAGGATTCCTTGGAAGGGTTAAATTAATATCACATGAACTGACATACTGTTATGATTTTAGCATTTTGTAATTGCAATAAAAAATATATCAAATTAATTAAAAACTGGCTGACAGATCTCAAAAAAGTAGGCATCAGCTGAGATTTGTAATTGAATTAATGTCCCCAAAGTGTCCTTGACTTCTGTACGAGGCTTCATATTCCTTAGCATCTTCACCAATGGTATTGCAAACATGTCCCTAAATACAATCTCTGAATGACATGAGTTTGGCAGGGTGGTATACAGTGATAAGAACTGGACAGTCAAACAGAAACCAGGAATGGTACAGGAAAGAACCATAAAGTCATTCAAAGAAGAATTCCTTACAGTGAACGAAAATCCAACTAAAATATAGAGAGTTCCATGTTGATTTTATCAGGAGGAAGATGGGCAGAGGTGAGTTGTGCACATAACACATTCACAGCAGGGAAATACCAAACAAGAAAGGACCCTTCCAGCTAGCAGGAGAACCAAGGGCTGGAAACCTAAGCCAGACAGACTAAAAGTGTCTTTCTAACAATAAAGATACTTATGAGTTGGAAGAAACTTTTCAGGGATGTACCAGATATATTTTATGGTCTCTTAAGTCCAAGAGGAGGATATGTTTTAGCCAAAACCACTTTTTTTTATATGTATAATAAAACTGGAGATAGTGTAAAGATATATAAGCAGACAAATGGATCATATTCTATGACTATGAATGTATGCAAATTCACTAGAGGCAACATTTCCTCATTTGCTAGTGGTATGCCTCATTAAGAAAATTACTTGTTAAGAACTGTCTTCTAAGGAGGTGGATTGTCATTGTTTAATCTTACCTCAAGGGATATTATGAAATAAAAGTTTTATCAAACATGTAGAAAGTGCAGTAATGTCTAAAATACAACTTGTCTTGCAAAACTGCAAGTTGCTGAACAGAGAGAAGCCCTTACTTGTTAGATACAAACCTGAGGTAAAATAGAGTGAAGAAATGGAATTCATCTCAGTTTAGCAAATATTAATAGAATAATCATGAAAATACTGCCACCACATATGCTTTGAACTCCATATGTGTCTCAGTGTTATTTTTAAAATAATTAGGACTACAATGTATCTTCAGATATTTTCTGTTTCTATCAAATAACAACTAATAAGGACCATAATATATCTTCAGATAGGACCATAATATATCTTCAGATATTTTCTGCTTCTTTCAAGCAACAACTAGCAACTGTTAACATCCTCTTCTCTTCCATTTTGTAGCATATTATATTTTCCAGAAGCTTGCTAGGCCAGTTACATTAGCAAAAACAGAGAGTAAATCCATTCAAAACAATGTGACTAAAAGGAGAATCTGTCTGCTTTTGCATGGTTAGAACAAAAAGCCCCATTGCTGCTTTTACAGCTAAATAGCATTTTGCAATGAGCTCTGAAATTTTTGGGGAAGTTGGATTACAATGTTGGTTTAACATCAGACACATCATTGTTTAGATCACTGCGATGTCCGGTCTCCGAAAACTTCAGTTTTCCTTTTGATATTAAAAGGACCACTGAAGTAATCCACAAAGAGTTGGGCCTCAGGAAAGAAGTCTGAAAAACAAACACTGTTAAAGATCGGTAAGGCACAATTATGTGGCTGACAATTACATGTGATAACAATTAAAATTATCTGATCCCAACCACATGGCATCTTAATACAGCAGATCTCCAAGCAAATAACGTGTCACATAATAGCTTTTGATTGATGTTGTCATCAACCTTATGAATGTTACAGATACCTTCCAATCAATGCCAGAGAAATCAGTGGAGACAACTGACCTCATCTTAAACCAAAATTATTTTCTTGTACCTAAAAAGCCTAGCTCTAACTGTCTGGTAACCTAAAATTCTTTTTTTACTAGAGGATTAGATACTTGTATACGTGGTGTCCAGATGCTTACTTCCAGTTGTAAATAACTTAGCTAATACATGCCTTTGTGGTTTTAATGAAAAACCTAGATATTTTCTGAGACATCTTTCAGCTACCTGCCAGTACATCTCTGGGAACATATGTCAGATTACAAGCCAGATGAAGCACTCCAAACAATTGGTGAAGTCCATGTGTTGGTTGGCATAGGAGACCTAACCAGGGAGAATAAGGAGCTGCCAAGGAGCTGCCACTGAACAGCATGAGGTTACTTTGCTGCCAACATAAATTTGCATTAAAAAAAATAAGGATGAGTTAATGATTGCTAAACCAACAAATCATCCTCCTATTGGAGGAGCCCCAGAGGACATTCTGTCTCCAGTGAGGGTGTATATACCCAGTAAGGGTGATACACCCAGTAAGAAAACGTATTGTCACATTGCCTAGAATGGGCATACAAAAAGTAGAGGGGATCAGAGCAGGAATTTGTAGTATTTTCACGGTGCCAGTCTCCACACATGTTCTTGGCTCAGCCTCCTGCTCCTTATTTTCCTCTAGACCAGCATGAGGGCACAGCCCAAAAACTACTCTTCAGATCTGTGATGCAAGTTTTATTGTTTCCTTCTGTATACTGTTAAGTAGGAAGTGAAACATAATGTCTTAAAAATGAATTGAGGAATAATACCATACATTTGTTAGAAGGACAGTTTTTGCTACCATTGTTGTTTTAAAAAAGCATTTTCTACTTTGGCATCTAAATTAGGATTTCAACATCACAGCTGGAAAAGCATCTGTCTTTTCTAACCAGGGCTCCCACAAATACAGCTCTCCCACTGTAGGATGTGGAGTCAACAGCTCATTGAGAACAAAGGCTCAGTTAAGAGCCTTTATTCAGCAGTTTAGATGGTGGTGTTGAAGGTGAGCAAAAAAACTTATGCGTTATTCACGTCGTTTCACTGGTCTGACAAAGCATGGTGTCCAGTCACAATGCAAGATCCTGCCTGTGTTATAAATACACGGGGTTGCATTGTAATTTCCCCATTCTTTACAGCAGGTGAAAACTGGCAAGGCAGCTGGGGTTGAGGGAATCCCACCTGAAGTCTGGAAGCATGTTGGCCAAGCACTCCATGCTAAGTTCAACGAGTTCATGGAGCATTGTTGGGAATGAGGCAAGCTACCATCAGACCTCTGTGACGCAGTCATCGTCACCTTGTACAAGAAGAAAGGAGATAAATCAGATTGTTCAAACTACTGAGGCATTACTCTGCTCTCCATTGCTGACAAAATCCTTGTAAGAATTTTGTTAATACCCACTGTAGCAGAAGAACTTCTACCTGAGAGCCAATGCGGTTTCAGAGCCAATAGAAGTACAACAGACATGGTATTCGTGCTCAGACAACTGCAAGAGAAGTGCAGGGAACAGAA